>VWZS01007437.1:363516-404442 GCA_013397075.1 Rhabdornis inornatus | reverse complement strand
AGCTGGGACAATGACCCTAAACATCCCAAAAAAGTAAAGAAACCCTGAGCCACGCTGTGATCAGACCCCATAGGGGTGGTTTATTTTAAGTGCCAGTAAGGAATAACGGGAATTCCCTGGCCCTCAGCTTGGTCCCATCTGCCCACACCACTGCCCTTGATAAACAACTTTTCCTTCATCCCTTAAAACTCTTCTCTGAAAACCTTTTGTTCTCCCCTGTTTCTCCTCAAACAGCATCCTTTCTCCTTCTGTCTCTCCATTCCCTCCCCGAGCGTGTGGCTTTGCTACTCCCTGGTGCTTCGGCAATTAATGTAATTGATGAATTACTGTGATTGATGCTGAGCCTTGCTGGGCTGGCGAGAGGTGCTGAGGGGCTCAGGCCAGGCCCGGCCGTGCCAGCACCATGGCACGCTGCAGCTGCTCGTATGACACAAACATCACCACGTTCCAGGAGCCCAGGCGCAGGAAGGACGGGACGAAGCTGTGCCGGCAAAAGCAGCGCTGAAGGGGACGTGCCGGGGACATCCCCATCCCCAAAGTCCCGCACGTGGGTTGGGATATTTGGGGTTCTGTGCGGGATCGCAGTAAGTTTGCAGGTGCTCAACTCACCCTTTGTAGAGGCCGGCGGGGCCATCCTGCATGAGCAGGGCCAGGAGGCAGCTCAGGGCATTGCGGTACTGCCCGGGGCTGGCGTTCATGTACCGCGTCTTCACCACGTCCACCGGTGATGCCACCACTGTGGCACAGAACCCGGCGCCAAAGGCGGCCACGAAGTGGCACGGGATGTTGTCTAAATGCGGGGAAGAGCTGGGGGTTGGATGTTGCAGGGACAGGGATGGCACCTGGCCATGTCCCCCCGTGTCCTCACCTGCCATGAGCTGTGTCCGCAGCAGCGCGTCCTTGAGGAGGTCGTAGGTGACGAGCTCCCCGCAGTTGATGATGGCGTTGCGGGCGATGTTGGGCAGCGTCCCTGGGCAGGAGGGTGGTGGCATTGGGAATGCTGCTCACAGCCCCTCCTGCAGTATCCTGGACAGGTGACCCAGCCCGGCTGTCCCCGTCCTTGTTCCCTTCCTCATCACGATTTCCATTTCTATTCCCACCCTTTCCCGTGCCCATCCCTGTGCACTCCTACCTCTCCAGAGCCCGCGGATCCCTTCCTCCCTGGCGATGGTGCGGTAGGCATCCACAGTGCTGCTGTACTGGCGGGCACTGTCTGACAGGGCCCTGCTGGCCTGGAACCGCACTTTGACCACGTCGGTGGGCTGGGCACAGGCCACGGCCACAGCCCCTGTGGTGCAGCCAGCCAGGAGCCGCGTGCTCATGCCTGTGTCTGGACAGGGCAGGTATTGGGACTCCTGGCCCTGCAGGGACCCCCAGCCCCGCAGGGACCCCAGGGTGAGTGGCCTGTGGTGCTTCACCGAGGGTCATCTCAGGGGGTTGTGCCCCCCAGGGTGAGTTTCTCTCTGGGAGAGGGCTATGCACCAGGAAGGGGGTGTGCAGGGCAGTCCAGACTGCCTGGACACTCACTCTCAGCACCCTTGGGGGTATAGAGCTGCTTCACAGAGTCGTACAGCCCGATGCGGATGGAGGCGAAGCTCATCTGGCGCTGCAGCCCGGCTGCCAGCCCTCTGTAGAGACTACGGGCTCCCTCTGTCCTCACCATGGTGCTCAGCGTCCCCAGAACACCCCGGTACTCCACGGAGCTGATGGTCCGGGGGATCCTCACCTCGCCCTGGATCTGGGGGGTGCCAACTGCGTCACCCCACCTTCTGTTCCTCCCCAAGTGCCACCACTCTGTGGTGGCACCAGGTGCTGCCTCTGCGCGCGGGGCTTTGGGGACCCGGTGGATCGTACCTGCAGCCGCACTTTGGCGGTGTCCAGAGGAAAGGTGCACAGGTCAGCGATGCAGCCGGCCATTCCCGCGCTGACAAACTTCATGGCGGCCGTCGGGGGCACCTCGGGGGGCTTCAGACCCACCATGGTGGCAGAGGGGCTAGAAGGAGAGGACGGGTTTGTGGGGGAGCGAGGAGGGTACATCAGGACAAGGCTTCACGTGGGTGTCCTGTTCGGCGACGGAGGTGATGATGTGCCAGACTGCCTCTTGATGCCTTTGGTCAATCCCAAAAACCATATCCTGCCCTGTCTCCTCCCTTCTATCCCAGGGAAACTGAGGCACAGGGCTTGCTCAGCATGGGATCACCAATGCCCACCCTCCCCTATCTCACCCCAGCCATAACAGGGTGAGATCATCTCCCCCAGAGTGACCTGCCCAGAGCCATGTCCCTCCATGGCCTCACCGTAGGGATCTCGGCACAGCGTTCCAGCTCCTGCCTTGCACAGGCAGTGCCCTCAGAGCCCTCTCCCTGGCCCCACCCTTATATAGCACCCAGGAGGACATTCCAGCAGCCAGGGATCGGGTGACAGGAAAACAGTGTTGCCCTAGTGGCATTTCAGCTGATGGGACTGGGTCACCTGGTGCCCGTGATGAGGGGGCTGTTTCAGCCCTCTGCCCCCCTCACAGGGCTCAGGCATGGGGAGGGGGGTCCTGCCCAGACCCCCTGCATTGGACTGGGGAGGAATAGCAGTTTTTACCCTAAAACCACTCTTGGAAGGACGAGACACAGAAAACCCTCACCCCAAGTCTTTACAAGCACATGGTTTGGAGGCAGTGCAGCACTGAGCTCTTTGTGCAGGGCAGGTTGGATCCCTTCGCCCGACCCAGACCACGAGCCGCAATCCACCCCAGACAGCTGCCGAGTTCCCAGCAGAATTGCCTCTGCATGGTGGAATGTGTTCCCCAAGCTCAGGTGGAGCAGGGGCCTGATGAGCACCTCGGAGCGAAATCCACCCTCAAACCCCTTCAGAGCGTGGCCAGGCACTGGGTCTGAGACTGCTGGGAGTGACTGGGCCCAGGACAAGAGGCTGTAAGACAAGGTGGAGTGAAGAAAGACCCCTTTTCCTCCATTTTTAAAAACCTCTGTGTGTTTAACCCTTGGTTCTCGTTAGCCCCACATGCAGAGAGGTCCCTCAAGATGTGCTGCCAGCCTCCGCACCTGCACCTGAGCTCGCCTTGCACAAGAGGGACTTTGAGTGCTCCTGCCACCCTGAAGCCACCTTTGCTCCATCCGTCGGGCTCCAGACAAAGCTGCCTGGCACCAACACTCCTCTCCAGCTGGCTCCTGCCTTGTTTTCCAGCCTGGCTCCACTGCTGACCTAAAGCTGAAAGGGAGATGCTGTTTACCTCACGCCCAAGATACAGCTCAGGGGTCAGTGCTGTCACCTCCTCTGCAACAGTGATCCCAGCCCAGCTGGCATCCTGCCCGAGGTTTTTTTGGGGATGCCACCAGCAGAAAGCAGCCTGCACGTCACTCCTGTCCTTCCAGGGGACACTGGGTGCCTTTACCTGCCATCCTGACCCAGCCAGGGCAGCGAAAGGTGCCACAATCACAGCGCAAGTGAATTACGCATTCAGGGTGGCCCCTGGGAAAAACAACACGGCAGAAGTGGGAGAAAAATGGGATGCTGATCCTTTGGCTGCTTAAATCCTGAATTCCATGCATGGTTTGAAAAGCAGCTCAGATTGGAAGCGACTCACCCCACATGGAGCTATGCTGCACGGTGATACTCAATTCCTTGGCAAAGCAACGATCTTTCCATCTGCTCCTGGCCATCCCAGCTTCCAGCAACGTTTCTCTGACTTGGAAGCTCAGAGAGCTTCCCTGTTGAGGAAAGGTTCCTGCCCTGGCATAAGGACACTGCATGGGCTGACAAGAAACCAGGGGAATTTTATTGAAATAAACTCTGGAGAGAGCAGTACAAAAATAACTGAGCTCTGCTGGCATCGAAGTCTGTTCTCTGAAAGGTGTACAAAAATAATTTAAATATAAATATAAAAGTCTCATCTTTGTAGTCACCCTCTTTTGTACACCCACCAGATTTTGCAGTGCCCTTGGCCTGTGTTCACACAAGCACTTTGGGCACCTGTGGAAACAGAGAATTGTGTTGCCCACCAATTATTTTTGAAAGGGCCAATTCACAGGAATAAATCCTAAGACTGGACTACTTGGAGAGCAGGTAACGGGCTGTGGGTTACCCACAGGGGTGCATCTCACTGGGGACCTGCCCCTACAAGACGCAGCTCCCTGTGGGTGACCACAGGCTTTAAGCCCTTCTCAACAGGGGACTTCAGGTAACCAATTAGGCAAAATAAAA
Source organism: Rhabdornis inornatus (assembly GCA_013397075.1). Classification (NCBI taxonomy): domain Eukaryota; kingdom Metazoa; phylum Chordata; class Aves; order Passeriformes; family Rhabdornithidae; genus Rhabdornis; species Rhabdornis inornatus. Next base: position 400,230 of record VWZS01007437.1, on the reverse strand, counting down.
ACAGAGCCTGGAAGCTGTGGCTTCCACCTCCCCTTTGCTGAAGGGCTCAGCCTTTGCCATGCATCCAGCCATGGCTTAGGAAACTCTGCTGTGCACGACCTCTGGCCAGCACTATTCCCTCTTGGAGAGCTGAGCAGAGAAGATCCTGGCGATTCTTTTGGTTTCCTCTTCCGAGAGCTCGGGGCTGGGCCTGGGACGGTTTGCTCTTCGGTAGGGGATTCCTCCAGGCACGGCTCCACTCCTGCTCTGGGGAGAGAAGGGACCAGGTGTGAGAGCTCTGCCCTGGTTTCATGTCATGGCAAACCACAGGGCTATGCAGAGGGTGACACGTCGGACACACAGAAAACACCACCCCATGAGAAAGAGAATGATATGAACCAGAGAGGGGCTCTGGTATGTGACCTCTGAACTTGTGAGCACCCACCCTCAGCCAAAGCCTCCCTGTATGAAGCCAAAGGAATGACAGCGGTGCAGTCACTGGGACCTGACTGCATTTTGGCTTTCAATTATTATTTTACTTTATACTTTGCAGAACCCTGAAGACCAAACCTCCTCACAAGGGAGAGGCAAAGCTCTGTCACAACAAACCTTAAGCCTGCTGACAGGACAGGGCAGGGAATGGGTTTGAACTAAAAGAAGAGATATTTAGATTAGATATTGGGAAGAAATTCTTCCCTATGAGGGTGGTAAGGCACCGGCATAGGGTGCCCAGAGAAGCTGTGGCTTCCAATGGATCCCTGGAAGTGCCCAAGGCCAGGCTGGATGCAGTTTAGAACAATCTGGTCTAGTGGAAGCCATGGCAAGGGGTAGGGCTGGATAAGCTTTAAGGTCTCTCCCAATCCAAACCATCACTGTGATTCCATGATAAATGGGATGGTCCAGGCTCAGCTGCCTGCAGGGACCCCAAAGCAGCAGCCCATGAGAAGAAAAGCCCTGCTTTAAACAGTCATCTCCTCCCTGCTTTGCCAGGAGCCTCTCACAGCCTGGCTTTGTCCCTGATGTTCCAGCAGCACTAGAAGAGGAATAATTTCAGCATACAAAGAAACCCATTTCCCCCCAGCTAGTTTAGAACTGGGCTGTGCCTGTGAAGCACTGAGAAAAGTGATCCTGCTCCCGGAGCCTTTAAGGGAGGAAGCTGTGGGGCCAGGAAGACCTTTTGGAAAACTGATACGCCAGTCTGGCCTTTCACCTACATCACTGGGCCGCTTCTCTGAGCCTTGGCAAAGGTCTCCTGAAGTGCCCAGCTCCCTCCCAGGAGAAACAGCACCAGAGCCCTGTTCTGGTGCACTTCGATATGCACCGTTGGGAGAGGGAAATGGCTTTTTGAGGAATAAGTGAGTCCTCGTGTTTGGTAACCTTTGCATTACAGACTCAGGTGGCAGCCTGCAGGTAAAATACTTTAAAACACTTCCCGTCTACCACACTGAAATAACAGACATGGATAATCAGGAGAATCTTAGCTTTGCTATTCTTTCTTCTCCAGGATCAATTTCCTAAACCAATATGTAAGGAGCCAAGAGAGATGAAACGCAGACCTGGCTACAGTAGAAGCTTAAAAACCAGCAGAGATCTGCTTGCTGGGCAAAGCATCTCCCTTGGACAGGGCTGTCCAGAGACCAGGACAGTAGCTCGTTCTTGCCATGCTGTTTTCTGCCCATCTGTCCAAGGAACAGCCAAAAGGTCAGGAGTGACTGGAGAGGGGCAGTGACTGATCCCTGAGTTCTGCACAGCATCTGAAAGCGTCTCTAGGAAATTCCCCCAATCTGCCAATTAATCCTGTTTCAAAGGTGCATGAAACTTCATTTCCTGCCTCCTACAGCTCTCCTTTCCCATGTGCCATGTGTCCTGCACAGCCAGGGATGGAGAGCCAGCACCTCCCATTTCCAGCAGAAGGAACAGAACTCCAGAATGGTTTGGGTGGGAAAGGACCTGAGAGCCCATCCAGTCCCACTCCCTGCCATGGGCAGACACCTTCCCAGGTTGCTCCAAGCCCTGTCCAACCTGACTCCAGGGATGCAGGGGCAGCCACAGCTTCTCTGGGCACCCTGTGCCAGGGCCTCACCTCCCTCACAGTCAGTAATTCCTTCCTGATATCTAATACCCCTAAAATGCTGTGTACTCCAAAGCCAAAAACACAAGAGCAGGTGCCTGATGCTATTTGATGTCACCAAGGCAAAGGAGAGAAGTCTGTTTGCTCCCAAAGTCAGGAAACCAGGTGTGCTTGGAAAACACACCACAGGCATGTTGTTTCAGATAATCAGCTACAATACAGCTCCTCCCATTTTCCTACCATTGCCCAAAGTGCAGGATGAAGCAGTGCTAAGATGTGTGTATCTAAAAACGAACTTCCAGCTGTGGGAAAGGTTTAACACCAGTTCTTGCTGCTATTTTACATGTACAGGTGGGACTCAAAATGAGCGACGTTTAAAAGCAACATTAGCACTCCCAGCTGAGACAGATGACCAGAATCATAGAATCATGGAATTACTGAAGTTGGAGAAGACACATAAGATCATGGAACCCAACTGTTCGCTGAGCACTGCCAAGACCACCACTATCTCATGTCCCCAAGTGCCACATCCACAGGGATTTAAATCCCTCCAGGGATGGGGACTCACCACTGTCCTAGGCAGCTGTGCCAGGGCTGGTCAACCATTTGGGGGAAGAAATTTTTCCCTAATATCCAATCTAAACCTCACCTGGCACAACTTGAGGCGGTCCTCTCCCTGTTCCCTGGGGGCAGAGGCCAAACCCCACCGGCTGTCCCCTCCTGTCAGGGAGTTGTGCAGAGCCAGAAGGGGCCACCTGAGCCTCCTTTTCTCCAGGCTGAGCCCCTTTCCAGCTCCCTCAGCTGCTCCAGCCCCTTCCACAGCTCCCTTGCTCTTTTTTGGACACCAAGCCTTCCTTTGATCCATCTCACAGGCAGTTTCTGACTACCAGTTTTATCCTCCTGCATAGTTTCCAGAGCACACATCTGAAATGTGTTTACACCATTCCTCACCCCAGGAGCAGGCTCAGCTCAGTGCCCATCCCAGGTTTCTCCCTCTCTGTCTCTCAGACTCCAAGTGTCTGGTGCTCAGCCAGTAAGCACACGTGTTCCACAGGGAAGATGCAAGAAGAAAGGGGACTCATGCACCAAGGATCACGCTTCACTCTTCTTTTTATAGGAATGGCAGTGACACTGAAACCAGCCGAGGATTATTCACTGCCTGTAAGCCAGGGGCTGGACTAAAGCAGATTGATGAGCATGTCATGAGAGGTCATGGCCTCTTCCAAGGTCAAAGAAGTCCAGCCTTGGAGGCAGAGAATGTTTCAGCACTGTGGCTCAGCAAGTTTGCTGGCAGTTTTGTTTGCACATAGGGATGGAGGACAAACAGATCCGTGTTAACAGGCTACAACCTACCCTGGCACTGGCCTTGCATCTACTCCTGCTTTCCAGGCAGGAAATCAGCAAGATCCAGCAGACCAAGAAGAAACAACACAACCAAGAAAGGATGTTTTGGCTGTTGCTGCCATCGGCATTTTCAGAACACATAAAGCCTGTTATTATGAATCTGCCCAAGTCTGTGTTATTTCTAACTCACATTGAAGCTAAGTCCATATATACACAAATAGGAATTATTCTGAGCAAAACTCGTTTCCACACAAGTCTCTTATCCTATTGGAACATTGCTGGAGGTGAGGGGAAAAAAATATCGCAGCATTTGGAGAGGGACTTTAGCCAAGGGTCTGGAGTGCCAGGACACAGGAAATGGCTTCCCACTGCCAGAGGGCAGGGATAGATGGGATATTGGGAAGGAATTGCTCCCTGTGAGGGTGGTGAGGCCCTGGCACAGGTTGCTCAGAGAAGCTGTGGCTGCCCTTGCATTTCTGGAAGCGTCCAAGGCCAGGCTGGACACTGGGGCTTGGAGCACCCTGGGATGGTGGAAGGTGTCTCTGCCCATGGCAGGGGGTGGAACAAGAAGAGCTTTGAGGTTCTTTATCACCCAAACCATTCTGGGATTCTGGCATCATTTTATGGAAAAGTTTATCTATCTGATTTATCTGACTTTTCAAACCTATCCTCTAGCCCACACTCAGGGCAGGTGAGCAGTGTGGAAGACAAGCTGGGAAGGACCTCAAGAATGGGAAGCGTTAGTTTGATGTAATGAAGAAAAGAAGTGAAAAACAAAGAGGTTTTTGTAAGGCTCTACAAAACTCTGATCCCTGGAAGATGGTCACGGCATCCATGCTGAGCCTGAGCTGCTGCAGCACCTCCTCAGGGCCCCATGTTCTCACAGCAGGAGCTGAGACAACCCTTTTGTCTCAAATGCTGCCAGCTCCTTTGCTGTGACTGCCCAGCTCCACATCTAACCACTGCTTTGTCCTTCCAGGAAGGAAGATGGGGAAAGCAGGGAGTCAGACAAGCCAGGGAGAGGTGGCAGGAGCACTAGGAAGGCCAGGAGAGCCATTTGCCAGCTGTCAAGCGAGTGAGGGCTCTGGTGATGTCCAGAGGACAGCTCAGATTTCAGCCTTGCTGTCATGCTTGGTGTGTGCTGACCTGTGCAGAACCAAACCAAGTCCAGATTTAGAAGCTGATGCCCCTAAGGCCAATTAAAAGCAAAACTATGAGAAAGCATTTTTTCTGAACTCTATATATTGGTAGCAGTGAAAAACTGGTTCTTCACAGAGACAATGTGATGCACAAGGCACAACCGAATCCTGTTTCAGCACACCCTACAAGTGCTGCAGCAAAAAAGTGCCAGCTAATCCTCAAATTAAGTGCTTTCGGATCAAAATATCCAAATAGTGAATTGCTAACATTTTACCTAATTAGTAATAATTTGCAGGGCTGTAGTTCCAGCCACTCAGCTCAGAGCTGCTCAGAGAGGATTCAAGTAAAGCTGGTATCAGTATTAAACCACAGGCTTCTATGACTTGAGAGCTATTAGAGCCTGAGTCTGTTTTGATTCATCAGGCAAACTGTTCCCAGTGACATAAATGTTCCTTAAAGTGCTTATTTAATAGGTCAAATGGAGAGGAACAAAGGAATCACCTTATCTGGCAGTGGTTAACAAACAGCCCAGCTGCTGCACACTCACATCCACAGCAGAGCTGGAAAGGGATCCTGGAATTCCAGAATGGTTTGGGTGGGAAGGGACCTTAAAGCTTATCTCATTTCAACACCTGCTATGGGCAGGGACATCTTCCACTAGACTAGGGTGCTCCAAGCCCCAGCCAACTTGGGCTGGAACATTTCCAGGGATCCAGGGGGAGCCACAGCTTCTCTGGGCACCCTGTGCCAAGGCGTCCCCACCCTCACAGGGAAGGATTTCTTCCCAATATACAAACTAAATCTCCCCTCTTTTAGTTTAAAACTGTGTCCCTTTATCCCATCACTATCTGCCTGTGTAAAAAGTCACTCTCTCTGTTTTTTATAATCCCTCTTTATGAACTGAAAGTAAGATAAATATGTAGATGTTGAAACAACCGAGCCACAAACCTCTCACAGTAAATACATCTTCATGAACATACAAAAAGCAAATCCTCAGCAATCCACAGCTTTGGGGCAGGAGGAGCAATCACTCAAATTATTCTACCACTCCCTGGGTCACAGGACCATTACAAGACACCTCTCCAGGAACCCCCTCCTGCAAACTCCCTCATTTGATCCTGATCTAAAAAAGAGAATTTTTTACCATAATTACAAGTTAGAAATCCTCAGAATTAGGCATGTCACCTCACATTAAAGCACAAAGAAGTGTGCATGAAAACCACTTCCACTGCTATCCTGATGAAGCTGCATTTCCAGAGCACACTGAACAACTGGTTGATATAAATGCATAAGGATCACAGACAATGCAGGCACGGATGCTAAAAACCATCCTCACAGAGAGAAGACCTATTGGGAAGATTCCCCTCGACACAATTTTGAAGCCATCACATCTAAGTTGAGTGCTGGCAGGCAAAGGAAGGGAGAAGTTTTGTTCCTGCTTTAAGGAGAGGACTAAGTTGGACAATAAAGGACATCCCATACTTACTTGTGGAGATGTGGAAGGACGAGAAGAAGTGCTGAGCAGTCTCATGGAGGCTTCCATCTCCTGGGGTGGAAGGAAGAAGTTGGGAACAACGACAGGATCAGATCTGAGCAGAGCTGTTAAGGAACAACCTTTGGCAGTATGCAGCTGCACAGAGGTCCAAATGTGGAAAAAGCCTCAGCTGTTAACAGGTCCCAAATAGAACATTTCATTTGTTTTAATCAATATTCCATTGTTCTAACACTCAGTTCTCTCACCAGGGCTCGCAGAGCCTGGGACACCAACTTGCTTTAAAACAATACCTCACAAATTCACAGAGGAGACTTGACCCTGCAAAAATTCCAACACTTAATCCAAGATTTGTAATTTGCTCAAGAAACATCAGGAAGTATTTTAAAAGCAAAATAAAGCATGTTTCTTGTAATACAGGAGAAACACAAGAGCTATAACACATGGGGAAAAATACCATGAAGAGAAAATTAAAGAAGACCTGCCAGAACTAACCAGAATGAAGTGACTTTCACAAATCACAAAATTTATTGGCTACAAGTTTCAGAAAAGTCATCGCCACTGTGAAACAGTGTAATAGGGTCCTCCAACACCTTCCCAGATCACCAGTTCTGGATTCACTTCCCAGGGAAGAGCTTCACATAGCAAATTTCTCTGTCCTGAGGCCAGGGAGATTCTAACTAAGTAGAAGAGTCATCGAATGCAAGGAGTGTTTAAGAAAAGAGTAAAGGATACAAAGGGATTTTTGGTTGGATGGAGTTTTCTGAGCCTTGCACTGGGTCTTCACTGCTGTCATCAGGGAAGCTCTCACTGTTTCTTTCGGAGCCAGCTTGGGCTGATACACTCTGAACACAGTTCTCGTCAGAACCACTTCCTTCTTTGCTTTGATGATCTCCATTTACAACCTCAGCATTTTCCTCCTCCTCTCTCTCAGTGGTTTTTTGATTGGTCAAACCCATGTCTCCTGGGAATGGCAGCAGTTCCTTGAAGCCTGCCTGGAACCCTACACTTTCCTTGATGGGTTCAGTGCTCAGTGCTCTGTTCCAGAGGCTCTGTGCAGCAGGTGGATGCAGCTCCTTCTCTGCTGTTCCAGTGCTGCTGCTGAAGGTCTGGAAGTCTCCTGCTGCTCCCCAGGGACTGTTCCCACCTGCGTGGGGGCTCATGGGCGGGCTCAGGGTGCTGAGCAAGCTCTGGTTGTCCCCTTGCAGGATGCTGGACAAGGTGCTGCTGTTCCCTCTTTGGAAACCACCTGCGTCTATGGAGTGCTGATCTTCAGGCCTGGGGTGCAGAGGATGCTGCTCAGCCCCCTGCCCTGTTTCAGAGACCACACTGGACCAGGGGCTCGTCCTGTCTGTTACATTTGTTATTTCATTAAGAGCTTGTGGTTCTATAATGTCTTCTTCGTATTCTTCCTCACTGTGTGGCTGGATGGGAAAAGCATCTTCATCTTCCTGGATATAACCCACTGGATGCTCATCTTCAGGGACAATGGGGCCTAGCAGTTGGTGTAGCATGTGTCTCTCAAACACAGATCTCCCAGCACTGCACGGCTGCTGCGTGTCACTCGAAATGCCGGCCGTATCTGACTCCAGCTGATCAGGAATTGCAGGTCTGGCTCCTTCCTCCTTCCAGCTGGGTACATCCACAGCACTCACGCTGTCCTGATGTACACTAGAAGCTTCTTTGCTGTTTTTAGTTATAGTCTGCAAGTCTGGGTAACAGAAAACAGCATCAGTAAATGCACGGAGCAACAACTGAGCTTCAGTCTGATTTATCTGAGGGTTTGGCAGAAAGTTCTAGATGTAAGGACGGTTGGGAGCTACACATGCACAGCTTTGCAAACACTGCTGATGTCAGCATGTTCTGCTCTGTTTCTCACTGACAAGGCCAGAAGAACAGAAATGCTAAGGAAAAAACAGAAGCATTAAGGATGAAATTAACGGGAAACTTTACAAATTCTTTAAAAAGCCACTTATTTTTGCTTCCCAGTGAGCAGATCTTATTCATTGCTTGCATCCTCTGAGAAGTGAGTTCAGCAGTGTAAGATAAAGTAGTCAACTCTTTTAGGGCAAATCCTGCTCCAAAGGAATGGTGAGGGACATTTGGAAAAGGAGGAGTCTGGAACAGATTGTAGAGGAAGGCATGTAAAACAGCAGTAAAAGCAATTGCTAAGGATGTGAAAGGAAATAAAAATAGCAAAACTTTGGAGAAGAAAGAGGAGGAAAAAAAGAGAAGATCAAGGTGGCAGAAGAATGGCAAATTCTGGCATAACAGGGATGTGCCCTTCAACTCCATCTCTTGGAAATGCTGCTAACCTGGAGGAAGCCATGGGCAGAAAAAGCAGGGAATACCTTTCCAACTGGCAGCAGCTGTAACTCTGGGCTTTAGTTTATTCTCTACTCTGGTAAGTTAGTTTAAAAGCATCAGCAGGGATTTGATTTCCTTGTCATTTTGCTCCTCAGAGCAACAACTTACCATTGATGAGGCTGCTGACCTGAGACACCAACTGACTGGATTTTTCCAAAAGATGGCAGCCTTTGGGATCCACTTCTCTGCTCACCAAGCCCTGATGGTCACCCTCCCACTCCTGACAGCTTGGCTTGGATGTGCAGAAGTCAGGAAAAGATCTGGTCAGCTTCTCACTGAAGTATCTTTGAACCTCATCCAGCTCGCTCAAGTTTTTTCTGCAAGCAGTGGTAAGAAATTTGGTAAGAGGGGTTAAGTAAGCCTGTGGCAGTTGGGTTTAAGTTGGATCATTCTAGTCAACAACATGTAAATATACAAATAAAAGATCAAAGGCATTTATTGAAAAGCAGATCAGTAGGCAGGTGCTGAAGTTGCTCTAAGCAAGAGGATAACACTCCAGAACAAATCCTGAGTTGGCTATGGAACTTAGGCTGAAAGCTAAAAAAGAGCTAGTTCTAAACTTACTTAATCGAAGGAGTTGGATTTGAGATGACCTTCCAATACAGTCAAAGCCAAGGATATTACTTGACTTATGACTGAGCTTGATAAAAATCTGAGGACTTCTATGTGTTTAAGATCTAGGAATTTTAAGATACATTGCTTGTGGTAGCACGGGAAGGGATAAAATACCTCAGGAAGTCTCTTTCACTCCTATATCCCTACAGATAATAAATACTGTTCTTCTAAATTTATCCCTCATTTAAACCTAGAATCTAGTCAAGAGAACAGTGTTTCTAGCAAGAAGGAAAACATCCTGATGGGAAAGGATAAACTGCCCCACGCACCCCAGAAATGCTCACAGCCTTGTCCTTGTACCTGTGCAAGTCAACTGAAGGCACTATCGGCTTCATAGCACCTGTTCTGTGACAGCAGTAGCAGGATGGATAAATCCAAGCATTGCCTCCAGCTTTGGAAACACTGCTGTTGCTGCTCCCCTTCAACAGCTCACCACACTGCTGCAGCATCTCAGTCCTGTTGTGGAACACCCCACCCAGTCCCTGATATTCCAGCCTCGCCTCCACCCACTGTAAATGACACCGGAATCTCTTAATCGGTTATTGCACTGTTTCCCTTTCATTTCCTCAGGATCCATCACTCCCAAGCTCTGCCCTGCTGGCCCAGGCCTGCTTTACCTGAGAGCAGTGAGCAGAGCAGCACGTGAGGACAGCGATGCCGAGTCCAGCCTGGCTGCCCGGCGCGTGTTCCCTTCCGCCTGCTGCAGGGATTCGTGGAATCTGCGCACGTTCTGCATGTGCTCCTCGTGCCGAGCCCTGTGTGTGCCAGGGGGGCTCATCCTGCCAAAAACAGGCCTCTGTTTAATACCAAAAGGCAGGCTGGGACCCCTACCTGTGGAAAGTCTGCCAACTAAGAATATCCAATGTCTTGGAATCCACGGAAGAACCACCGATGGGTGAAACGAGTTCTTCCAAATGTCCACAGCAATGTCATTTAGTGTTTCAGATTCATACCAAAGTCAAGTTAATGGTGGGGCTGGTAGAAAGCTTTCCATGCCTGCTGGCAGCTCCCAAGCCAGTTTTTCAAGATTCCATAATGGTAGCCCACAGTCCCTCTAAACTTCAAAGACACATATGGGAAAAGGATCGTCCCTGTAGGCTGAATAAACAAATAACAAACTAAAACACTCTCTCACTCACTTGAAGGGACAGAAAGCAGGAATTACTGCAGGATATCTGACAGTTTTACTCCTGTAATATGCAATACTACAGCATTTCATCAGCTGTCATCCACTGCTCATGGACAGAAGTTAAGGCAAAATAAAGGGGATGTATCAGGAACACTCTATTCTAATTTACCCTTACTAAAAATAAAACCAAATGCAGACACAAGCCTTATTCTTATCAAGGCCTAGAGAAAGATCCTGTCAGTTTCAACAACGGCATAATTTAAATCCTAATTTACAAGGGTGCAAATGAAACAAATCAGGAAGTATCAATGAAGGAAAAGAACATCTGGGTTGTGTCAAAAGCAATCTGTCCCAGGATTGCTACTTCCTGCACGTCCCTCTCACTGGCAATGTCCACTAATTTTTAAGGCCAAACCCAGTGGACACACTTTGACAGAGTGTACCATTTTATCCAGCAGAGTCAACTGGCTTTACAGAGGTCTTTCTGAGACCTGAAAATAATCAAAAAGGTTGTCAGCCTATGGACTTACCGCTCTCGAGCAGGACTGCTGACTTCCTTTGACAAGGAATTCAACATCTGCTTGGACACGTTTGTAGAATTATTAGGACATGCTGGAAAGCTGACCTTCACCTAGGATGGAAAGGAAAAAGGAATGCTGTACATGAGTCTTTCATAGCAAGAAAATAAGAGAAATTAAGGTATTATCCCCTGCTGAGCTAACAAAACCTCAGGCTTTCTAAATAGCTTTAAATATTCAAATTATTTCCCAGCACTGAGCCCAAGTAGTATTTCACAACACTTTCATTTTGGACACTTTTGTTAACTCCCTCCATGCTATCAGAGAGTAAAGTGATGGAAAGTAAGATAAGGGCTGCATTACACGTCTATAACACACACCAGCATATCTGGGAAGTCTAGAGAAAAAAAAGGCAAATATCCCAGAAAAAAAGATTCCTGCCGAATTAGATGTTTCCTAACCAACAAAAAGTTGAATCTACTGTATGTTTTTGAGCACCAGCTGTCACCCAAAGCAGCAAATAGAACTTTGCCATGCTGCCAGACATGCAGGTGCACAGAATATTCTCCTAAAAAAATTCCCAAACACCCATGAAGCAACAACAGAATGAAGCCAATGGGGATGCTCATGACTTGGTTGGAGTGTTTTAAGTAGCACTGGCCAGCACATGGCAGCTACCATGGAAACCTGGAGCAGAATTCCTTAGGAATGGGGTGGTTTTGGTGCATTTATGCAGACTGCTCTGTGCTGACAGTGCTGTGAATTTGTGGTGACTTTGCTCAGGAACCCAGAATGCTGATTATTAGCAAATAAGTGTGAGAAGGGAGGAAATGGAAGGACATACAGAAGAACCTTCTGGCTGGCTCCTGGCCCTGGCCTGCCTTTCTCCTTTGAGATGATTGATGTTTTGGAGCGGGGACACGGCCACCTTGATCTGCCCCCGGCACTGCCCGCTGAAATCTGTGATGTTGTACCACCCACACACGAGCTGGAAGCCAGACAGGAGAGGAGAAAGGTCCACGGATGCAAATCCTATCACTCGCTCCGACTCTGGGGGAGAAGGATACAAAGCACACAAACATTGATACGAATCATTTTCAGGAATGCTAAAACACAGCCCTTGAAATATGGCTTGGAAGTTGGCCCGAGGTCCAGGGCAATCCTGTCCAACAGGGGGATATTATTTGGATTACCTCGCTTATGTTCAGCTAAAAATGTCCCTGCAGGACAGTGAAAGCCCAGGGCAGGGAGGGGGATTGGCAGGAGAACCACTGTGTACACACAGCACTCTGGATACACAGGAAGCTTATTTTTGAGGCAAAAATCAGATAGCTGAACTTCAGTATGTAAAAAGAAAGAAAAAATAGTATTTGGTTGCAACTGGCTGGCCACATTTCAACCAACTGCAGCAATAGCAAGCAGCACGTGAAGGAAGCAGTTAGGAATTTCCTTCAGCAGGAAAATCCAACCTCTAAAGCACCATCAAAATAAAATCAGAGAGAATATGGATGAACCAAACCTTGTAAGATGATTAATGGGGAAAAGGAGGGTGCCAGGGGCCAGGTATTTATCTCTAGCACTCTTCTAGCACAAGGCAGAAGATGGCATTACAATTCAATTCTCCAATTCACTTAACAGAATTTACTTGACTTGCATGAAAAACAAGCAACCTAAGGAAGGAGATGCAGAAAACACACTCCTCTTAATACTGCACTACAAATTTTACCTGCTTTATGCCACACTTTGAAGACCAAGGTTTGATGTGGATCCAGGAGAAGCTCTTTGGATAATCTGTTAAGAACAAAAAACGTAATACTGTATGCAAAGCAGGAAAATGCAGTAAAATGCTTCTGAAGTTTGAATGCCATTTTATCTACCAAGAGAAATCAGTTTCTTTCTGTACTGATGGGGGCAGGAACAAAACAAACCCCAAAATTACTGAGCCTCAAAGCATAACACATCTCTACATAGTTTGGGCTTCTGCTAATTAAAGAACTATTTCCCTCTCCTCACTCTTGCTGTACATTTAAAAGATAGGACAAAGAAATCATGAAGGAACAGAAATACAGTTTATTTCATGTCTCAATAACAGTGACAAAGCACTGAGGTTATGGTTCAAAGCTGTAATGTTTAAAGTGCATTCCTGGAAATTAAAAAATTAAAAAAAAAAAAAAAGGAAAAATGAAGTGTTAAATGTAGAACAGTTTTTAAGGTGTTCGAAGGGATTCAGATATTAGAAACACTGGAGGAGACACAAGATTGGATCACACAGGTTGATTCCTGGATACTGCCATGTATATCTGCTGAGGTTCCTTGAAGCAGTCAATTCATCTGTTTTAATTTAGGCTCAGATATGCACGTCCGAGCTAAAAAACCCCAAACCATACATCCTTTTCACACCTGGCCTGGCTGACAGATCTGGGGAGTGTCTGTGTGAATCCCCATCTCTCACCTTGCTTGCTGCTGGAAATCCCAGACTGGTGAGTCTGTATTTTCTATCACTGGAGTGGTTACTGGAGCATCTGCACCAGCAACAGCAAATGATACACAGCTACTGGGGGCTGCTACTTCACGTTCTGTCAAGGGACTTCCTGAAATGATACAGAATTGAATAGAGATTTTTAAATTAATAACAACAACATCTAAAGGCAGTTCAGCAATTAAAACCACACAATTATCAAAGAAACCCAATATCTAGAAAGCACCCCTTTTCACTGGTGGAGCTGATAGCACGTTATATTTACAACGGAAACAAATATTACACAAACCTTTTACAGAGCAGAAACTGGAATATTCAAGGGAGAAACAGAAAAATCATTTGCTTAAGATCATCTAAGAAGTCAGAAGTAAAGCTAGGAATAAAACCCAGGTCCTGATTCCAGTGCTTGAGCTACTCTCCATGCTGGGCCACTTGTCTGGCAGTTATGAAGAATGACATTTCTTCTTGAAACCAACCTGTATTTTTTTTAGTGGATCAGCTGCCTCTCAGTTAGTTACTTCTAAAAATCCCCTACAATAAGGAGTTGAAGACAGAAATATTTAAATATTTCTGCAATACTCAAAAGAAACCTCCTTTATATAATCAAAACCTTCGCAATAACAAAGTTGCATCAGTTCTTCAAAGACTATGAATTCTAGAAGATTCTAAAATCATAAACATCCATCTGCAGGGTTCAGAATCTTTTAGAATTACATACTCTAAAATCATGGCTTGCATTTGACTCTTAGTTGTGTTATCAGGGGAACAAAAGCTGAGTAAGGTGAGCCAGCTTTCCAAATTTATTATGTGCTGATTTGCAGGAGTCTTTGAGATAGGGGTGTCTCGGGTTTAGTTATTCAGTCAATGCTTAACTTGGGAGTTCAGCTATTCAGATAATGCTTAATGTCAGAATTCAGCTGTCATCTCTAACAGGTAACATTAAGTTATTCATATTTTGGATTTTATTCATGAAGATAGGCTGAATAGTTCAGCCTCCTATGTTCCCTGTACTTACACAGTGATTGGGGTGGCAACACCATGAAGCCAAGTTCAAACTCTATCCCTGCCATTCACTTTGCTGGAGTAAGAACAGATCTCAGAGGAAAACAAAGAAACAGAAAACAAAGAAAGAAAAAAGAAAGAGAAGAAAGAAAGAAAGAAAAGAAAGGGGGTGTGTGTGTGATGTTACCTTTCAAACTTAGATGCATGGCTCTTTCCACAAGGATATTGACAGCAACTGTGTTTTCCAGAAACATCACGTCTTCTTCCTGTGGTTCGCCACTGGTGGTCTCTGAATTCACACCATCCACTTGCTGCTTGTCAGAGACCTGCTGGCTCAGAGCAGGGGTCTCCGCTGGGCCTTCATCTTCACTGTGGCTGCACTCCTCAGCACAGGGGGGTCTGGGCAGAGCAGCAGGAGTGGGAGCAAGGCTGACGTGAACACGCACGGCGGCTCCTGCCAGGTCTGCAGCGTTGCATCTGAACAAGGGATAAACACCTGCAGAGGAAGTTTGTCATTTTCAGCGTCATTTCTGTGTGAGTTATCACCCAGAAGTACAAGCTCGGAAACATTAACAACCACAAACTGGGGACACCTTCATTTTCCCCCAGTAACTCAGACTAAAGCACATCAACTTCCTGAGAGCCCTGGGAACAGTGACTGCATAATTTTATATGCATATAAGGAAAATACAACATTTACCCCGCACAAAAATTTATTTTAACTCTTGTTCTTTTTCCCCTTCCTGAGTCTACCTAAAAGAAGAGCCAACCACTCCACCAGTCTGGTGGCTGATGAGTACCATGTAGATGACAGAAGCCATAAACTAAAACACAAGTTCCACCTCAGTGTGAGGAAGAACTTCTTTCCATGGAGGGGGCAGAGCCCTGGAACAGCTCCCCAGGGAGAGCCTGGAGTCTCCCTTTCTGGAGACATCCCCAACCCCCAAATTTCTGTGTCAGCTGCACCAGGTGACCCTGCCTGGGTAGGGGGTGGGACTGGGCAATCTCCAGAAATCCTTCCACCCCCAACCACGCCGGGATTCTGTGATTCTGTGCAGGACAGAACAAAGCTGCGAACATTCTGTTTCAAGTGACTAGAGAAGGAACCACATGGAATTGCCAATAAGGAGGAATGCAATGTGACTCTGTTTTAGGAACTCACCACTGACACTCACGGTTGTCCTTGATCTCTCTGCTAACGCTGCCAGGTCGACGTAGGCAGATCCAATAAGACGATCTGTGTCAAGTGGTCTTTCCACCTCACTTTCCTTGCCATATGCCCACCACACCTGGATTTCTAATTTCTCCTCTCTGAGGAACCACAGCAGTCCCTGGCTCCTCCTGAGCGTCACCTTGCTGGGTTTCCTGAAGTTCACTGTGACATTCTCTGCGTCCTCGCTCAGCTTTGGCCGCTTCAGCCACGTCCAGGTGGCTTCCTGGTTGTACAGCTTGTACCTGAGGTAGCAGTGAGTGCTTTTGTGCAGCTGTGTCTGCCCTGCCAGCAGCACACAGTGGAGTGGCAGCCACACCCGCGGCGTGGAGATGGTCACAACCACCGGACTGGAATTCTGCCCCCAGTCACCGCTCTCATCCTCGCTGTCTTCATGGATCTCCTCACTGCTCCAGCCCAGGAGCCTGGCAGCCTCCAAAACACGCTCCCTGTCCCCCTGATGGGCAAAGGCAACGGAGAGCTCCAGCCCTCCCACAATGGCCTGCATGGCGTTTGTGCAGTGTGGAGGCATCAGATCTTCGGAGAGGGTCACTGGGTACCAGCCCGAAATACCTTTGGGAGGGAAGAGCACATCAGACTTACCCCAGCTTTTGAAAAATGTCAGTGAAGAATGGTCACCTCTCTGGTCACCAGTGAAGAATGGTCACCTCTCTGGTCATCAGCCAGGGACCGGAACGGCAAGGGTTTATTTCTCATTTGGAATTTTATTAAATAATTTCTAATCTGAAAAGGCAACAAGTTACTGGCCTTCTAAAAACATTAGCAGCAGTTCTGGTCCCAAAGGATTTTCACTTCATTAACAACGCCCATTTTACAGTGAAACTACATCCCTGGGATATCCAACCGTAAAATTTTACATTCTCATTTCTTTCCTACTCTTTTCCCACTAAAAACAACCCAAAATTTCCAGCTCAAGAAAATGAGAACTTTACTGAAAGTAAAGTAGAAATAACCAAGGCAATAATAAAAACATCATTATTACAAGATACAAGAATCCCAAACTAATGCTAGATAGAAGAGATGATTAATGGACAGATATGTGAATAATTTTTTCACAGAAATTTCACAGAGTATTTTGAAGTGGAAGGGACCCAAAACAAGCATTGAGATATTTCACACATAGTTTAAAAAAGAGTTAGTCCTACTCCTTTCTAATTATCTAAGACTTTTGTTTCCAGCTTTGACATCTGAAAAGGAGTCACTGGTCCTGCACTAAACACTACAGCTCATGGACTTGACATCCTTTTTGGACTTTCTATGCAGTAAATAAACAGCAGTGAATAAAATCCTAAGGATATTAGGTGCTGTTTTTAGCTGGCATGGAGTTAAATTTCTCCATAGTAGCCCCAGAATATTCATTCAGCCACTAAACATCCTACACCCTGAAAACAACAATCTTTATGTGACTTTGCTAATACAGAATTTTTACTGAACATATGGGGAACATCTGAAAGAACTTTGATCTAAAACAACCCAGAAAACCCCCTCAAAACAAAACCACATCCTCTAAAACAGGAATTAATATAGTTTTTAGGAATTACAATAGCATTTACACAGAATGTCAGCACCACAGCACTGCTGTATTACCTGATCTTCTTGTCAGCAGGTCTCTGGTTGGAATCGTGACTGTCCCAAGAAGATAATCTCTAGATGTTCTATCAGCCAATTTGTCAGTGGCTGAAAAAGAAACTATTTTGTAAATACACAGAAGTGGTAGGTAAGGTTTAGAAGTGACTGACTGGAGAACAGCTGGTAAGAGGTGATCTTGATCACTGAGAGTCTCAAAAACTCTTTGCACAAGGGGAACAGTCTCTGCCGAAGACAATTTAGATAGTTATATTTTATTAGCAATGCAGAGTTCCCTGCACAAAGTTCCAAGCAACCTGACCTGCTGGAAGATGGCCCTGCTCATTGCAGGGGGTTTTCAAAGTCCCAACCCAAACTATTCCATTATTCCATCCATTCTGAGGTCTTTTATTCTATATTAAAATTAAGGGGATTTCTGCACCACTATTCCATCTTTGCAATCGCACTTATTGTCCTTACCTGACTTGGTGCTCTGATGGTAGATGGAGAAAAAGATACTGGCAGACTGCAAGAGCTCCCCCAGAGAAGAAGCTTCCCCACTGCTTTTCTGAGTGACGAGATTACAAAGAAACTCCAGGTGATGCTCAAACTCTGGGCAGAAGGTGCAGGGCACAGCTCGCGTGCTGCGTGTCTGTGCCTGGGGCAGGAAGGACAGGAGCACACACACGTAAGCGTTCACTCCCACCCCTGCATAGCACTGGACAGAGGGGTTCTTCTGTGCCACAGCTCTTCATTCCACATGGGGAAAAAAAAGAAAAGAAGGGAGAGAATGCATTTAATGTATGAGGAATCTAGGAAAAAACACACTCAAAAAAAAGGGGAAAAGATGGGACTAACTGTGAACGTTCTAAGCCAAAATGTATGTGGGTTCTGGCTGCACAGCATTTTCATTTTTTCTTTCCATGTGAACATACTAGGAACAGATATGAAGTGGTGAGAGGAACTCACAAGGTCCATCACTGGTGGCTGTGCTCTTATCTGTGGTTGAGAAAGGGCTCAGCACCTTTAGGGATACACTGTACTGTAAAACAACTTCCCAGAGAACCTGCTCCAGAAAGAAGCCAAAGGCCGAGCCAAATTATTTTTACAGACCAGTACTGACCAGAAAAAGGAGGTGAAATTAGCACATGGGATAATTTACAAGCAAACCAGACCCAGGTATTACTCAGGTCATACACCTGAAGGATGAGGGGTCTGAGGTAATTCGATTCCCTTGACCTCTCCAAGCACCATAGGAAAGTGATCCTCACCTTTCAGGGTCTGCTTGAATTAAGATGGATCAGGGGCTCACAGCAACACTGAGAAAGGGTCAGACCATGGCTCTGGAATGACAGTAGCCATCCTTCTCTTGTGGAACTGACTCCCTCTATTCTAGCCCTTTCCTAACTCTTGAAAATCAAATATTCTGGAGCTAAGTCCAGCTGATACCACATACTTGGAGCAGAAGCCTTAAGGTGGAAAGGAACATGTTCCATTTCCTAGTTAGTTTATTGAGGTTTTCACAGTGAAATGCAAGGAAACAACCTCAGCTAGCTTTTAAATAGCATCAGCAACACCAAGATCCAGTGCCCAAATAGGTACCATCTTGTATCAGCCAATTTTTACATCGGTCTTCGGTGTAGAAAAATGTGGAAATGTAGGAAAATATACCTTTCCAATCTGCATTGTTCTGCAGAACAAATGCTACCACCCTGAACTGCAGCTTCAGAGAGCAGAATAACTGCTGATGGTCTTTATAAAGTTATTTAGACTTTGGAGCAGAACTGACTTTGCATCTTGGTCTCTGCAGATGGAAAATTGGCCAGTAAGAATTTGTTCTAATCTCATGCCTCAGCGTGCTGCCTCCAGATAAAGCTGTTCTAAGTGAAAAATAGTCCTTTTTGAATTAGGCTTTACCTGGCTGCTGCTTGCAAACCAGCTGCCCTGCGTATTTGTACAGAAAGTGAAACAGCTTGAGCAGTTATTCTGGCTGTTGTTTTCACTGATCGTTGGTACCTCACACTCACATCGAGCAAACCTGGATTCAATGAAAGAAAGGAAGGAGAGAAACGTCAGCTCTTAATGCAGGTACATCCAAACACAATCACTATTTAGCTGTGCCTATCAATACAAAACTTACTCTATTAATGAGTACTTTTCTAAAAAAGATAATTCCATTAACCCACTGAGAGCAGCAGTGGAAGAGGCTGCACTTCAGCCCAGCCGGATCCAGGGCAACAGAGGGAAGACACAGGGACCGGCCTCAGTGTCGCCCTCCTGTGGGGAACACTGAGAACAGCAAGCCCGGGGATGATGGAGGAGCGCTGCCCTGGCATGCGCTCTCACTGCCACCGCTCCAAACTCCTGCCCCCTGCACTGCTCCCACTGCCACAGCTCCAAACTCCTGTGCCCCCTGCACTGCTCCCACTGCCACAACTCCAAACTCCTGTGCCCCCTGCGCTGCTCCCACTGCCACAGCTCCAAACTCCTGTGCCCCCTGCACTGCTCCCACTGCCACAGCTCCAAAATCCCGCCCTCGCATCCCTGCACGACTTGTTACATCTGTCCTTGCACTATGTACCATAAACAGCCCCTCTTCAGATCCTCCTTCCCCACCTCACATGGGAGGAATAACTACAGGCAGGGGCTTATTGGCACTGAAGTAAATACACAGAATGGGCTTTTGAACTTTATGAGAGTTTGTGGGTTTCTCATGTCTAATCACTCATTTTTTACTCATTATGGTTTTAGAGAAAGCTGAGAGGAAAGCCACTCCTGGTTGGTCTCAGCTACCAACACCGATATGGATAAAATTGTATTTTCATTTGTTCTGGATGCAAACAGACTTGAGTTTTATACAATTTGACAGAATTTTACACAGATTCAGAATTGGTTTGGCTGGAAAACACCATAAAATCATGGAGTCTAAGCATTCCTCCAGCACTGCCAAGGCCACCACTCTCCCATGTCCCCAGGTGCTACGTCCACATAGCAGTAAAATCCTGCCAGCCATGGGGATTCCACCATGGCCTGGGCAGCCTGCACCAGGACTGGACAGCCCTCTGGGGGAAGAAATTTTCCCTGATATCCAACCTGAACCTCTCTGGCACAACTTGAGGCTGTATCCTTTGTCCTTTGCTAACACACCTCAAACATTGCTGTGCTGCTCAGAGGTTTCCCCAACTGAGCCTGGTTTTACCACATGAAGTGAAAGTTCTCAAGCCTTCCTCACCTGAAGACTGCAGATGAAATTCCTCTGAGGAATCAGTCCGTGGGACCAAGGGAAGATTAAAGGTTTGTATCCCGATTTCTTCACGATGCTGCAGAGTCACCATGGCACAGAGCCGTGACAAAGGCAAGGCCCCTTTGGCCACCAGCTGGTCTCTGACATTTGGGTAATAATACCTGGTGAGACACAAAAAGCCAGCATCAACATTTTTCTCACAACTGCACACAAGTCAACTGTATTTTGAGTGTCTTCAAAGCCTAATTAGCCTCCCCAGCTAAGGGAAAAACTCAAGTAAATGTACTTCCACTGAAGAAAAGAATCATTAAGTGCTTAAGTATATAATGGTACAAATATATATTTATAATAGTCCTAAGAAGTCAACTAGCAGGAACTCCACTAAAAATTGGCATCCCAAAGAAAAACGAGAGAAGAATCTGGCACCAAATATTCTCTATTCTCACTTCCCATTAATAAATGAAAATACCTCTCTTGCCGAACAGATTCGTAGTACCAGTTTGTGAGTGTAAAAAATGACTCTAAACTTTCCCTTAGTGGATTACTTGGCTTCAGCTTCATCTTGAAAAAAATTTTGGCACTGTATCTTACAAACAGCCCATAGTAATTCTCAAGCGACTTTACAAATTTTAAAAAGCCTGACTTGCTTCCTATAGAATGAACAGGTTATTATATTTTTCTAAAGCTATTTGTCTTCATGGCTTCTGCTCTCCATTATTACTAACAATTGGCCTCAGTGCCCAAAGAAGCATTTTGAACTTAAAAAACACTTTATATTATTTCTCTTGTATTCAGGAACCTGTATGCTGGAAAAAGGCAAACCCAGCACAAGGAAATTATACTTTCAGGGTGCTGTAAGTAAAATTTAGATGTGTCAAGCACTTAAACACTACTTTTAGATTGTTATGGTGATTAAAAGATGAAAGAAAGCAAACTAAGAACACACAAGTAAATTTTAAAAAGGAGTAATTAGGACTCTTGGTGGGGAAAAAGGTTCACAGGCTTTAAGAGCAAGTACTGTCACCAGCCGTTGATGAACTTACCATTTTTCTAGCTATTATTACATAATATCCATCCCAGAGCTGGAGATTTTCCAAGATCAGATCTATCTCTACCTGTATTGCTGTGCTATCTACAAAGAACAGGACCTGGTTCTGTACCTGCACCAGACTTCAAACTGGATTCCTCCTCCTGCTGCTCCTGGTGCCATAAATGCACTGACCAGGAGCCTCTGGACTGGGACATCAGCAGGAACCGACAGGGAATGATGATGCTCATCATTAAAGATGGGATCAGGGACACACAGAGTGGTGGCTGTTCTAAATGGCTTTAATGTGATGCCTAGAAGTCAAGCAGAGCTGGTTAAAAACAGTGGCAATTGCAGCTTTCAACCTTTTTCTGCTTGCAGTCCTTCAGGAGGTAGGACCGATGGACAGGGAGTGAAATCCTCCTGGAACAAGGCTTGATCTTCTGATTTTCACTTCACAAAGCTTTTATAAGCAATCCATGCAGCCCCGTGACCCTGGGAGCCACAGGCTGGGAGCTACTGCTTAAAAGGCAGTACAAAAATCCCACAGGTCTCACTACAGAACCATTTTACCGCCTGTCATTTTTCAGTGGAAATACACGTTAGTGATGCAAACCACTCAACGTTATGTTCTTTCCTACAATTACAATTATTTAAATATTCTTTTATAATCTGAAAAATGGTAGGTTTAGATGGCACACTGGGAAGAAATTCTTCCCTGTGATGGTGGGGAGGCCCTGGCACAGGGTGCCCAGAGCAGCTGTGGCTGCCCCTGGATCCCTGGCAGTGCCCAAGGCCAGGTTGGACATGGGGGCTTGGAGCAACCTGGGACAGTGGAAGGTGTCCCTGCCCGTGGCAGGGGGTGGCACTGGATGAGCTTTAAGGTCTCCTTCCAACTAAACCATTCTATGTTAATCCTAGTGATCTAAACCAAGCAACTCTTCTGCTGGTGTATCCAGGAAAATCAGACAATTGTTAAGGTTGGAGAAGCCCTCTAAGATCATCAAATCCAACTGTTAACTCAGCCCTGCCAAGGCCACCAGTAAATCATGTACCAAAGTGCCACATCCAAACACTTTTTGAACATTTCCAGGGATGGTGACTCCACCACTGCCCGATGCAGCTGTGCCAGGGCCTGATAACCCTGTTGATGAAGATATTTTCTCTAATATTTAACTTAAACCTCCCCTAGCATGACCTGGGGCCACTTCCTCTTGTCCTGTCCCTTGTTGCCTGGGAGCAGAGCCTGATCCCCACCTGGCTGCACTCTCCTGTCAGGGAGCTGTGGAGAGCAAAATGAGCACCCTGAAAGGCTTGTGCACGTAAAGCCTGTGCTGAATTTCACTGTGTACAATCCCTGCACACCTATTCCTGCATTTTTGTCAGATCAGCTGGCACAGCCCTCTAGCACCTTTAACAAAAGGTACCATGTGAGGAGATTCAGAATTAGGTCTCTTTGCTCCACTGGGAACTTGCCACCAGCCTCAGACAAACAAGGGTAATCCAGTGACACAGCCCAAGTCCAGTTTTTCCAAGAAAGCCAGCACTGGCTGCATGAAAGCTCAGAAAAACATGCCCCCTCTTACTTAGGCAGAGAGACTAAACAGTATTTAATTAAAGCAATGCTCTAAATAAGAGAAAATGATAAAACAAACTTACCATCCTGATGCACTCCAGGTCCTTGCAGTGCCCCACAGCCAGGCTCCAGAACTGGGAAGTGGTACTGGACGTAGCAGTCTGCCTCTCCCCAGACTGTGGACTGTAAAGGAGTGAGTCCCTTCACACCCTCCACGTGGATCTCAAACACATGCTCCACCAGGTCTTCCCCTTTTGGGTCCAACTGCTAACAAAAAAAAAGGGCAGACACATGGAAAGGATGACTTTAGGAAACTGGGAGCATTTCAACAAACTGCCCAGAGAAGTGGTTGAGTCATCCCTGGAGGAATTCAAAAGCATAGAGGTCTTTTCCAACCTAAGCAATTACATGTGATAAGAATCTAAGAAGCCTGAGATGGGGGCAGAAAAATTATCTGTCATTTTCCTCCTACAGTTCACAGAAACATTGAAAGCCTGAAAGAATTTTTTTTTTCTTGCAAAGCATGTAAAAAGCATAGAAGTTCCTACCTATCCAACTCAAAGGTAGTGGCAAAACCTCCACAATAAGGGTGTGAGAATTAAGATTTTCTATAATTTTGCTGTTTTTTTGTTTTTGTTTTTACTGGACTTGTGAAGTTAGAAGCAGTGGACATTCAAGGCAATAAAAAGAGCAATGATGTCAAGACTGGTGGGAGCAAGCTGGTAAAAAAAAGAGTATAAACAATATAATTCTGTGTACAATTTGTAGAATATAACAAAATTGGCTACAGCTTCAAGAAGAGATTAGGGATCATTGTTCTGTTAATGAACCCACTGGTAAAACCCTTTTCTCATGTCCTCAACAGCGAGAATGGGGAATTACTGAATAAATACCATTGTGGGTTTTGTGGATGGTGGGTGGTCCAGAGAGTGAGGAGGACGCTGTGTGACTGGAGGCACCGTTCCTTCTTCAGTTTTGAGCCTTTGCAGTGCCACTATCTGCTCAGCTGAGCCCATGGCCAGGACGACCCTCAGGCTGCCGCTCGTGCTGCCGGTGAAAACATCGACCACAGGCATGTGGCCATCCACAGCCACCACCGGGTACTGGGCCTGCAGGAGCAGCTGGGAAATCTTGGGATCTCTACAGAACAAACCCAGAACAAACAAAAAAGCCCCAGCATCAGCATGAGCCATCTGAGTAGGAGCAGGATCACACAGAACTCATTTTAGGTGGGACTTTCAATGCTGATTAAAACCAATCTATCTCCGTTCCTCTGAAATTTGTCTCGCTTACGTCCAGTCTGCACTCAGCAGAGATCCATGATCTGTTGGTTGCAAGAAGTTATTTTCAGCCATGACAAAGGACAATTTCCCAAAACTTAACAGTGCCTTAGCTTTGAGCCAGCCTAGAGATCTGTGAACAAAGAAATGAATGGGAACAAGACTCCCATGAACACCCCACACCCATATTATACTTTGGGGATGGAAGAAAAGAAGGAACAGCGACAGCCTCCCAGAAAGACATAAAAGTCTCCAATCGTATGCTGAAAGTTATTCAAGGCCAGGTTGGATGGGGCTTGGAGCAACTTGTTGGAGTGGAAAGTGCCCATGGCAAGGAGTGGCACCAGATGGGCTTTAAGGTCTCTCCCAAGCCAAACCATTCTGGGATTCCAAGATATACACAGATAAACTACAGTGACTTACTAAAAAAATGATACAAATGACACTGTAATAACCAACAAAGTAGTGGCCAGCCAGCTCCAGCACCACCCAATTTCTACATGTCACTAGGTCTGACCAAAACAAAAGGAATAAATCCTTTGCATTAGGAAGAAGTTCTTCTGTCCAGGCACAACCTTGGAAAATCACTGATGGAAAGCCTCACTTCATTCTCCTGTGTAGTCACTTTGATTTCTTCTAGTTTTAATCTGCCATAGGACCACAAATTAAGCAGGCACCAGCCCTGATGCAGCACAGTGACTTTATTTCTCACACTCTGCCTGTACTTCTGGACAAGGACAGTGTAACTTAGACCCTGCTCAATGTAGGAAAGGCCTACAGGAAGCTTGGCAGGGCAGAAATGCCTTGTGCTATGACGTGTAACTCAGAACCCTCCCACACAAACCCCACACACCATCACTGACTTCTTTGTCTAAGCTTCAGTTAGGATATTTCCCAACCCAATAAAAAATGGGGGAAAAAACAAGTTTACTTGAATGAGATGTAAAACTGATGCAGAGGGAGTTTCACTAATCCCAGCAATTTGTCACAGCCAGGGCTTCCCAGTTTGTTCCATGCTTCAATAATCATTACATTGTTCTTCAGCCGCTCCAAGCGCTTGGAAGTCAATGAAAAAGGCATCACCTGAAAGGTTTAAAGCAGAATTAGTACACAGAATACACTGGAAAGTATTGGCTAAGTACAGAGCATTCTGCGAAGTCTATTTATTCCAGTCTACAGAATAGTGATTTTTAGAGATAGAAGTTAAAAATCAAATGTGCATTCAACAGAGCCAAGCAGAGATGTTTCTAGGTGTATAAAAGTAACTTAACTATGAAATGTGCTTCTGAGTGGAGAACACCACACTTCCACCAGTGTGAAATGGAGAACATGTGACTTGCCTGAGAAAAATTAAAGGCAGGCTGTGCTGTGCCCCAGACGACAGCAGATCTCGTCACCTCCTCAGTGCTGAGCAGTTTGCAGTTTAAATACACATTGCAAGAACTGGGGAGCCCAGAGCCTTGAGCAACAAAACCCTTTCCCTCAGGCACCATCAGCAGCACGTGCAGCAGTAAGCCATCCTCCTCAGCCGGGGCTGTGCGTGTGGCCACGTCCCGGGCTGCGGGGGCCGGCACGGTGCGCAGCGGCTGCGCCACGTCCCCGCTGCCCACTCCTGCCTCCGGGGAGTCCTCAGGGCTCCTTCTGGGGCAGACAGGGCTTTCTGCATTTCCACTCGTCCTGCTCACGGCATGAGCTGCGGCTGGGTGCCCAGCTGTAGCTGACCCGGCCGTGGTGCACGCTGAGTCTTTGTTGCTGGCCCAAAGCTGCAGGGACACCTGCAAGGCAAGGCAGAGGTGGCCAGACGTGCTCCATCCAGAAACAAGGGATGCAACAGAAACTCAACAAAACATATCCCAACCTGTGCTTGAGAACTCACCCTAAGGCATTCTGTTGGTTGCAAGCTACAGCTGCTGCTGTAAAATAAACTACGTGTGGCTTTATGAAATAAAGTCCAGACTGGAGTGCAAGACCACACAATTAGAGAGGAACCATTGAATGGTCTGGGTTGGAAAGGACCTTAAAGCTCACCCCATTCTCAACCCTTCACCTGCTAATACAGGGAGCTGTTTATCCTCAGAACTGTCAAATCTCTCAAACTGTTAATGCTTCTCACTCAGAAGCTGAGCAGACTGGTATAAACTTTTGGCTGGAGAAGATAATCCCTGAAGTGACAAGGACAAGGAACACCAGGCCTCCATAGCAGGAGAGACCTCAGCTCACGTCACATGTGAAGAAGCAGCAAAAGCTCCAAGCCCTAAATATGTGCCACTCAAAATTTGCCTGTAGAGTGGTTTCTGTATTCGAGTCCCAGCTTATTGACAATATTCCTAGACACGCAGGAGTTTCAAAGTATTTCTCCAAAACCCTAAGGATCAAAAAAGGGTTCATGTTATTTTATACTGGTCTTGCAAACCTTTGTATCTGAGACCTGGTAAACCGAAACAAAGAGAGAAAAGAGGCATTAAAAATAAGAGTGTGCAGCCAAAACTAGTAACAATCCAAGCTTGAGATGGTAAAACACATACCTTTAGTGGTCCAACTTGTGTGTGATCTCCCTCTTTTTCCACAGGTATTTCCCAGCTGACACTGAGCATCTCAGCCTCAATCACCCTGCGGAGCTGAAGTGCTGCTGAGCCAATGGCCACAGGCTGAGGGTAGGCAAAGAATTAACTTTGCAAGATTTCTACCAGATGTAAAGAACTTGTGTGAAATAAAAGCTTTCTGGGAAGCCATGAGCAGCCACACCCCCTCCCACTCCCATTCCCAACATCAGTTGTACCAAGAGGGATTTGGGAAATCTCCTTCACTTCCAATTTCAAGTCTCACTAGAACAGTAAGACCAATTTGCCCAGAACCTACTGTAAACAATTCCACATTAATGCAAAAATTGAATAACTTAAATCCTAGCAAATGAGCAAAATTGCCATAGTGAAAGATGCAATTTACTCCCCCATTAAAAGAAAAGCAGATATCCTTGGTGTTGATTAAAATAACGTAAGGTGAGTTAATCCCTCTCACCATCTTCATCACAGGCAGATGGTTATGCAAATAATCTTATCAGATAGAAATTTACCTTTCTCCCCTCCAAATGTACAAGTTACAGCTGTTTTTCACAGCTCACATTACTCCCCTTACACTGGGCAGGGTAAGATATAAACTGCATCCATGTGCACTCGTACTACACTGCTAAAGGAGCTGTGTTCTCACTGAAGGACAATGTTTATAACTGATCCAATGTGCTTAAACAGCAAGAGATCATTCTTAAAGATGAGGGAAGGACAATATTTTTTTGCTTTCCAGTCTCAAACTCAGAAAAACCCCTAATGGAGTGACAGAAGTGACAAGCCTGGAACAGGGAATGGTCACAGCCCCCAAGGCTGCCAGAGCTCCAGGAGCGTTTGGACAGCGCTCTCAGGGATGCACAGGGTGGAATTGTTGGGGGGGCCTGTGCAGGGCCAGGGGTTGAACTGGATGATCCTGTGGGTCCCTCAGAATATTCTGTGATTCTGTGAAGCCTGAACAGCACTCAATCCAACTATCTACAAATAATGCCATTTCCCCTCCTAATATCTGATTGTCTGCACTGAGTGCCTGTGGGAAATGGAAATCCAAAGAATTCCTTTGCTTTTCAGTACACAAAGAAGGAACAACTTCTAGTGAGTACCTTTTTCTGTGTGCTTTTTCTCATGAAGATTTTAAAAGCCAGGTCAGAGCCCCACCAGTGCTCAATCATCGTTGCTCCGAACCACACAGGGAACACAGACGGCTGTTGGAATTTCACCACTGGAAGGAAGAGAGGAGCAACAAATACCCAAAATTACCTGATATAAATCAACTTTCCCCTGGAGAGCGCTCTGTTACACACACAATCATTTAATTCTCCATTATTTATTAAAACCAAGGCCAAAGTAAACTGGCTTTCATCTTCGAAGGCCAGCAAATAGCAGGAGGCCAGGAGGACAAAATTAAGATTATGAATTAATAAATACCTAATAAAAATAATTAAGAAATTCAATACATTAATATAAACCAACATTATAACAGTATTTAAAGACTACAGGTGACACTAAGCCTCTGCCATTCTAGCATGCAGTAAGACCTGCCTTTCTTCAGTGGGAGAACCCTGCCTCATTTTAACTAACAGAGTTCAAGATGGTTCTTGAGAGAGTCAAAGCTGCAAGAAAAAATCACAGCCCCAGGAGAACAGGAGGATCCGCAAGCAGAGACAGAATCGATTGGCATTCAATCTGGAAAAGAGTACAAGAACTAAAATAACAGTGTTCACAAGGGATAAGGAAGTATTCTACTTGTGACAAAA
Organism: Rhabdornis inornatus; assembly: GCA_013397075.1. Taxonomy (NCBI): domain Eukaryota; kingdom Metazoa; phylum Chordata; class Aves; order Passeriformes; family Rhabdornithidae; genus Rhabdornis; species Rhabdornis inornatus. Next base: position 371,852 of record VWZS01007437.1, on the reverse strand, counting down.
ATGCAGATTACACATAAGGAAATTTCCAAATGGACGTCCAGCACTTCTCCACGTTGTCTGGGATGGCTATGGAATCTTTCCCATTAGGCATCTTTAATAAATGACATAGACAACTCTCAGGAAGGATGATGCTACAGAGCATTGACTTGAAGTCTTCTTCAAATTATTTTCTGTCCATTCTATTTTTCCAGGTCCCCTAAGAGCTGGACTCCACACAAGGCAAAGAGCAGGAGGACAGATGAGTTTTAGATTACAAAGGTTGTATTACAAAAATTCAGAAGAAACAGATGTTTTCTTTGGCCACAAATGGAGAAAACAGATGTTTTCTCTGGCCAAAAATGGAAAACAACTTGTGCATTGCATCATCAGAATCTCTCAAGTGCCACTCAGAAAGATGCAAAGCCAGTGAATGACCACATGGGAGAGGCATTTGAAAGTCACCCTGGCATTCCAGTTTCTGGGAAGACTGGGCAGAGAGCACCTTGCTCATCCAGCATTCTCTGCTCAGTGGGAAGAGAAACAGAATTTGTTCTCAGGGATACAAACTCTGGTGACTCTCAGTACAAAAGATTAATGTCTGCTGATTTGAGCACAGGAATCGAGATTCCTTCGATCCAGCAGATTATGTGAGCTATTGGAGATACTACACGACATACTTCAACATCTGGGAAATTATTTATTTGAGCTATAAGTATCTCTGATAGTCCTAAAAGCACTTGATCATCCTCCTACTATTGCAGAAAGAATACTGGCTTTATGTTCAAATGAAGGAATGGGCTTACTAACTTGTTCTTTCCCTAGGAGAAGAAATTTGAACATCCCAGTATGAACACTTCTTGGAAGAAAAAAGTAATTATAAAAATCACTTGGCTTCCTTCTCTCTGACAAGATCATTCCTCCACCTGCAGCATGGCAACTCTGTGGGCAGAAGTGCCACTAATCATACTGTGATTTTTCAGGCAGCAAAGCAAATATGTGGAAAACACTACTAAATATTGTACTGAATAATACACCAAGTTTCTCAACAGAAGGAGTCAACAGAACTAATCTAAGGGGGAAAAATGATGCTCTTACCATCATCTGTGATTTTACTTGAGGCTACTCGAATTGCTTCTGTTGCTATGGAGACCTGTCCTTTATCATCCTTGGAGACTCTCACAGGAAAGTGGTATTCCACAAAGAAGGTACTGTGAATAAAAAAGTGGAAGGGTGACCACAATCTATCAACAATCTGATGTGAGTCATGAAATGGAACACAGCAGGCAAGTTGCAGACTCACAGTTTACTGTAACACTTTTTTTTTTAGGATAATTGAAACACCTATTCTATGAATTCCTTCCATAGATCATATACACACCAGATTCTCCTCCAACAAACCCCCTTTTGTTTTCAGTGTACTGCCAGGCACAAAGTACATCTGCACCTCCCCAAAACCCTGGGAAAGGCACAGCCTGAAGTGGGCCCATATCAGGATAAATCAGTCACATCTCTTAACTTCCCCGAGTTTATGGGATACAATTTCCTGAGAGGAGTACAGAAATAGCAAGGTCTCAGAAGCCTGGAGAGCTTGGGGAAGCTGCATGGAAATCTCCCCTGAAGGCACAGCAAACAAACCAGGAAGAAACAATTCCCCTCACCACTTATGAACAGACATGGGCCGTGGAGGTTTCCCCAGTAAACCTTTCCTCCTTGGGGAGATCTGGATGCTTTCAGGAGGGATTTTCAAGCTTTCAATGGTGACTCTGGCCAGGTGTATTTGCTGCAGCAATGCCAACCTGTCTGCACCCAAGGGTGTGAGAAGAGCCATTTCCTTGTGGTCTTCTGGAGGAGCACGGGGAGAGCAGCTGGAGAGACAAAACTGAGGTTCAGGACTGCAGAAACATTCTTGACATGACCACATAAAAGGGAAGTTGTAGCTTGGTGGGATGTTACTTAAAAACTGCCCAAGGTTCACTAAAATATATGGTTTATTAACATTTTTACAACAAATTTGGTGGTCTCTGTAACAAAAATCTTACACTATCTGGAGTCCATAACTGAAAAAAAAAAACAACCCAGGAAGTGCACATTCCACATTGTTTATCTGAAAAAATCTTATCCTAACTCTCCAAGAAAACCTTCATTTAATGCCACGTACAGAAGCAGAGAGGTGATACAGTTATACACAAGGACAAGTCTCTGCTGCAGAGGAACAGCACAGGATCTTTGCCATAATTTCAAATCTCATTTGTGCAATTTGCAAGACTTGAATTGCAAACGATTTTGTGTTGGTTCCTCTGAGGATATGAATTTTACCTGATGTAAAAGGGTTGAACGTCAGAAAAAAAAAAAGAGAAATACTTGTTTGGAGCAAAATAAAAAAAAAATAAAATAAAAAAAAAGAGTCACAAAACCTTTACACTAACTGTATTGTACAAGATAAGCTTGGTAACTGGATCTTTAGGGACACTTCTATTGCCTCCATCATGAAAAAAGGGAATACAATTTAGATGAGGTCAGAACAGAAGTCACTGATGTAACTACCTGGGTTTAGTTTCTGTCACATTCTGATCAAAAGCAGGAAAATCCTTCTGTGGACACACTGGACGTGCTTTTTTGAGTGTTTTTGTCTTGGACGCTTTCTTTGAGGATTTAACATCATCATCATCACTGAGGAAATCACTCAAACTGGAATCAGATTTCTAAAGCAGAAATAATGCACATAAATAAGAAGTTAATAATCATTGTACAGAGAGTTCCATAATGGTCACAACACAAAAACGGAAAAAACTTGTGCATTGCATCATTTGAAACAATTAAAATGGTATCAAAATTTCAGGAATTTAAAAAACAAAAAGTCTTCCTGGACAGCCTCAATCTCAGCAATTTTCCAAACCCGATGATTGACTTTGTAGTCTTAACGATATTCTTTTAATAATATTAATTTTAAGCAATGTACAAATGTGCTCACAAGCTTTTATATAACACTTAATGCTTATTCAGCTTCAAAATACTGAAATCTGTAGTTTTACTGATCATGCAAACTTCTGGTTCTCTGCACATTAGGGAATGCACACTTGGCTTTGGATCTCCACTTACAGGAGCTGCGTAAAAAAGCCTCTCCAGCAGACTCTGGTCGTAATGGGGATCACCGAGTTCACTGTCATACACCTCACTGCCAAGGGACAGAGAATCCCACAGGGAGCCAGTCTGATCCCAAAAATGCCCTGGAGAGAAATCAGCACTGCGGATACAAGAGAGAGAAACACACCTCAGTGTTCCAAGTTCTGCAGTCAGTCTCTGAGGGATGTGGACAATACTGCTTATTTTATCCTGGATTTAGGCTCTGCTGGCGCCACACAGAGGCAAACTGTGCTCACCCACCGTGTCTGTGACCCAGCCAGAAGGGTCACCTCGGGATCACAAAAGCTGTCCAGCTGGATTTGGGGTATCTTGAAAGCTGCAGATTCCACAACCTCTTTGGGCAACTGACTCCAGACCTTGATGACTTTTGTTGTAAAATACACCTATGAATATCTACCTCTGATTTTTACCTTTCACTACTTTATAACTTCTGGAATGCTTTGAGATAGCAATAATACTTAAGGACAGTTTACTTCGATTTAAAAAATCCCCAAGGTACACCTGAGGAGGTGCAAATACAAGTATCTTGAAATACAAGCTGGGGTTAGTTTGGTTTAAGGGTTTCCTCTGTGCTGAGAGTTTAAAATAATTTAATAATTTGCAACACTACAGTGTTATCCACTGATAAACCACAGTGAAAAAATAACTGCAGGGCACAGGAAACATGAACTGAAATTCTGAACCATATCTGACCCAGAAGCTGTGTGTTCAGGGTGCAGAAGTGGACACAATGGAAGCACCATTTATGCTCCTGCTAGGCAAAATGAGAGGAAAAGGTCCACTTAATATCTGGAGAAAGATTAAAAACAGCTACTCTTTCTCATTAATTTTAATTTACAGAGTCTTTCCTCTTCAAAGAAATGTGGTATTTGTTTTATGTACTTACTTTATGTAATATTTTAGGCCACTACAGTTACAACTATCAAATAACTTTGTATCAAAGACTGTGATAAATCTTTCTGATGTCACTCTTACACCAAGTGACTTGGAGCAATCTAGGTTGTCATGCATTAAAGCTGAGCTACAAAACATCTCCATCACTTGCACATGAGCCACTGGCTACATTCCCCAAAATGTGGACAACTTGAAAAATCAAAATGGTCAGATAGGACAATTTTGCAGAAGCCTCCAGTGCATCACACTTACCTGCCCAACAGTAACTGGACTGCTCTTTCCTCAGAGGTCAGGCCAAATTGCTGACCTGAAACTTCAGATCCAAAGTGATGGGGATCTTCAGGAGTGGGCACAAAACTGGACTTTAAACCTTTTGTGCTCCTGGGTAACAGCGATGGAAGCACAGACAGCAGTAAAAGGAAAAATAAAGACCTTAAGGCATGCTCAAAATTAATCCATTAATTGGTCTATAATTTTTTTCTGGGAAGTCCAAAATAATCTACTTTAACAAAAATATAAATAGCTTGTGCAGAACACAGAACAGTTTGTGCAGAAAGAAATGAAATTGAGTTTGCAATAGCATCACTATCAAAAGCAGCGATATTGCTTTCTGGTTATCACAGAACAACAGGCAATATTAATATTTTTCCAAAGGAAAACCATGAAATCTAAGTTTTTCTCCTAAGAAAAAACCATGCATCTAGGTCACCAATTACTTACACTTCCCTGAAAAGCTGTTCTTTGTGATGAAGTGCCATTTCACTTGCACTTTCTTGCACTACTCTTATTCCCTACCAACATTTAATATTTGCTTGTCAAGTAACTTTGAACTAAATACAAATATGCTAAGAAATGACATTAAAATCAATTACTGAAATCAAGGCTTACTACATTAAGATTAAAATGAATACACAAAATTTAGGCACTTATTCACACACAGAAATTAACTTCCCATTTCAATGATGTGCTGCTTTCACCCTAAATGAATCCTAAAACACATCCTATGAATCTCAGTATCTACAGTTCTCCAGATAAAGCCTCAACATTTATGGTTTAGAGCTTGAATCTCACTTCCCCCAGTTCAAACTCACTTTGTTGATGCTTTAAAATCATCTCTCTCTATAAAATGAGACATTTTATTTAGTTGAATGTCCATGTCTGGGCTGGACTTCATTGCAGAAACAACCATGGCATCACGGAGTTTACTGCCTTGATCCAAGAGAGCTGGGAAATAAGCAGAAGGATGACACTTCAGCATTCAAATGCAATTTAAAAGCAATGTGGAGACACAATAACTGTGTCAGCTACAGTCAAGAAACTTCTGTTTTCTGCTGTTAAAAAGAGATCTTGATGCACTGGGGATGAAATTCATTTTGTACACCAGAAAACAGCTCAGCTGGGAGTGAGGGAGAGCGATCCTCCATCAGTCTCCCACTCAGCTGTACAAAGAATTTGTCTGCACACACTGGGTCAGGTATTGGAAGGGCGTTATTAGGATACAGAAGCAGGACTAATTTAGGGAAGAGTAGTTTGTCATTTTAGGATGCCTAGTTTTTGTTCTTTTCTGTAAATATGAAACTCACAAGACAGCACATATGGGAACAGGCCCTACTCCAATGCTTGTTTCAATCCAGCCCAGGCAACAGTGGTTTTCAAATAAAGGCTTTTTGGCGTAATGCAGCAGGAGGGTGTGAAGTCTCTCTCTCCCTTCAGAAAATCTCATCTCCAGACAGGCACACAAGTATCATCAAGAGCTGTTTGTAGTGAAATCTAAAGGATGAAGCCAGTTGCACACAAACCTGACAGCAGGTCCTTTGTAGCTGGGTTGTGCACGGAGAGCACCCCTGCGTTCCTTCTGGGAAGTGCTTTGGGATCGGTGCTGGTGGGAAATGACAGGGGCTGATTCGAGGGATTCAGCTTCAAATGTTCATCTGGTAAAATCACACGGGGATGAGGAGCAGAAAAGGTGTCCTGCATGTTTTCAGAGTTCTCTGGGTAGAGCAAATGGTCCTTTCCTCTAGAGAAAAATGAAACGTTATTTCAGTAACAACTGAACTGGGTGGGTGAAAGGAATCAGAACTCTGCAAAATCTCCCTTCAGGACATGCTCCAAAAGGAAACATGACATGTTATTTTAATGATTCCTTGCCTGCCACTGAAACCATCAGAGAGAACAACCCAAGCTGAAAGTAAAAGATTTTTTAAAAAAAAAAGCTTTTTAAAATACCTTTTTCACAAGAGCATGTTGTGACAGGACAAGGGGGAACAAATTCCCACTTCCAGAGGGTAGGTTTAGATTAGATATTAGGAGAAAGTTCTTTGCTGGGGCATGATGAGACCCTGTCACAGGTTACCCAGAGAAGCTGTGGCTGCCTCATCCCTGGAAATGTCCAAGGCCAGACTGGATGGGCTTGGAGCAACCTGGGATAGTGGAAGGTGTTCTGGCAGCAGGGCTGAAATGAGAGGAACTTGAAGATCCCTTCCAACCCAAATTATTCTGTGATTCGATGATTTGAGCCACCTCTTGTGTGAACTTGCATGACTTGAACTAAGTCAACATCAGATGCAAATTTCTATCAGCCAAGAAATTGCCCCTGTCATCTCAGAAACCCTCAACATTCTGGATACCATAAAATGCACGTTTGAAAAGATCAAGCATCCCATAACTCACAAGCGTACTGCCACTACTTAAAAATTCTGTGTGAACTGCAAAATAAACCACAATTTTGTCAAGGGAAAAAAAAAAGTACCTAGGAGTTGTGGCTTTGCTGTTGTGAACAGACTCCTGTTCAACAGTCACCTGTGTGTGCCTGGGCTGCTGGGAAGGAGCAGGAAGCTGGAGCTTGCTGTTTCCCTGAGCAGCAGCACCTGAAGCTCCTTCTGTGGTAGGCACAGAGCTACTGGTGTCATACAGTTCTGGCAGAGGCTCTAGAACCAGTGAGACCTGAAAGACAAAATGTGAAAATATGACTTGGTTCTTTTCTTAATTAAGTACAGTAAATACCGCATTCAACTTCACTTGTTGTGCAATGCAAAACTGTTGCTTTTCTTCATAAAGCAGTATTTGCATTATGCAGCTATATCACATATTTACAGCTACTTGTTTCTCTTTCCATGTTTTTAAATCTCAGTCTACTATCTTTTAGTAGACTAATCAATTTTCCAGAGACAGGGCTTCAAGACAGAACTTTCTTAATTCCAGATGTCAAAATCTTCTATTATTCCAGCCCAGTGAAGTGTAAGAACCAAATACTCCCTTCTAAATCCACTGTTAATACTCACTCTCAGTGTAGAGATGACCACATGTTCCTCATTATGCTCAAGTACCCCACATCCCTCTAAACAACATAAAGTCGACACCACCAGTATTTGATTTTCATTTGCTACCTTAGCTCAGAAATGCCTTGGACAGAGAGCAGGCCTGTAGTGTGCCATGTACAGCTTGATCCTGCACCTGCTTATACCAGAGTCACAGCACGGAACTTACAACAATGAGCAAAGACATCAAGAGTACCTGCAGCTCCCCGAGTTTTTCTGATGTTGGTGACACCACAGCAAAAGAGCCTTTGATAGGATGGCTGGGAGAGAGCTGGGACAGTTTAGTGATCTGTGCTCTGCCAAGGGGGAGGTGGTCCAGCTTGGTCAGAACCTCCAGGACAAGAACACCCATATCTGCAAAAATCAATCTTCCAGTCAGTCTCATGGTCACAACTCACACTTTTTGGGTAAAAGGTCAGAAATGCAGAGATTAATGTTATTTTGTACAAGGAAATTAAGATAACAAGGCAGCAGGAAAAGAAGGGTCAATACAGACATTACTACTGGTAATAAATAATACTAAATAAGTACAGGATTATCAGAAAAGGAACGCTCAGGACAGGACAATGGGAAGTGGCTTACCACTGCTAAGGGTAACCCCTCTGGGCAGCCCCTCCAAACCTGACCGCCCTTCCCGTGCAGAAATTCCCTCTGATGCCCCACCTGAACCCCCCCGGCACACCTCAGGACCGTGTCCTCCCGCCCCAACCTAATCCCAGTGGATTGGGATGGATGCCCAACGGATGCCCGGCTGTGGCGGGTCCCGCGGGACGAAGCGTCCCTACCTGCCAGGTAGGCGGCGAGCTGCCGCGGCCCGCAGCGCACGGCGAAGCGGGCGCTGGTCCTGCCCGCGGGCTGCCCGGCCCGCCCGGCGGGCTGCAGCACGGTGCCGCCGGAGGTCTCGCCCCACCACCGCAGGCGCACCACGGCGGGCGGCTGCGGGGCCGCCCACAGCACGCGGGGCACGGTGCAGCGCAGGAAGCAGCGCGGCGGGCCCCGCAC
>VWZS01007437.1:342055-363478 GCA_013397075.1 Rhabdornis inornatus | reverse complement strand
GGGTCCAAGATGCGCATGGGGTAGGCGGAGGAAGGGCAGGGGCGGATGCGGAGATCGGGGAGAGACATCGGGGGGAAAGGTTACATCGGAGCGGAGGATCTGGAGGGAGGGGGGCTCGTGTTGGGGGATCTGGACAGGGAATGGTCCTTACTGGGGGATCTGGAGAGGGAATGGTCATTATCAGGGATCTGGACAGGGAATGGTCATTACTGGGGGATATGGACAGACCGAGGTTCGTACTGGGGGATCTGGACAGGGAATGATCATTTTCGGGGATCTGGACAGAGGGGGGTTCGTATTGGGGGGTCTGGATAGGGAATGGTCTTTATCGGGGGGTCTGGAGGGAGGGGGCTCGTACTGGGGGATCTGGACAGAGGGAATGGTCATTACTGGGGGATCTGGAGCGAGGGGTGGTCATTCTTACGGGTCTGGAGGGAGAGTTGGTCCTGCTTCCCAGGGCTCCAGGAGAATGACATTTGGGTCCGGCTTCTCCAGCTGCTAAGGTATCACTGCCCAGAGTATCCTCAGTATCCTCAGGGAAGGTGGCAGGTGCTGGGACCAACTCTGCAGCCCTCTTCTCCCAGTCCTGTTGCCACCAGTGTTTGGAGGACGGGTTCAAGCACGATGTCTGGGTGGTACCTCGGAGTGTGGCTGGGGAGAGAAGTGTTAAATCTCAGGAGCTGAATTCTTAAGCTGGAGTTGGACTTTCATAATCCTTGTGGTGGGTCCCTCTCCAAGTCACAATATTCCATGATACCGTGAAACGGGACTTCTCAGCTGCAGGCACCCATGCACCATGTAGGTGAGCTCTTTGACTTTAATCCCAGTTTAAATCTGCATTTCCAGATGATGGAAAAGTCTGGCATACTTTAAGCGGGGGTTGAGAACACATTTTGGGAGCTGTGGGAGAAGTTTGACCAGTGTCTAAGGGTGTAACATGTAATAATTTATATAATTCTTCTCTCTTACCATGCATTGGAGGGGTTTTGAACGTCGTTAGGGAAAGGATTACAAATGAAAGTTTATTTTCTGTTGTTTTATAAACCTCTTTTTTTCTTCTTCAAATGCTTTCAGAGAGCACTGGTACAAAACCCAGTGTTACTGTAAGGATCAAGAATTCCCCTGGAATTCTTCCCTTGGAAGCAGTGGGGAGTAGTTCATAATCATGCTGTGGTTGCACAGCACAGCTGTATTTTTGATTTACCACTCTGCCATCCAGTAAATCCCTTTACCGGTGATGTTCCTGTTGTGGAGGCACTGCACATCCAACATGGAATGGCCTCATCCAGAGGGTCTTGGGGCTTCTGTGAAAAGGAAACAAGAGGAAGTGGGGTAGAAAGTTTAGCTTAAGCTAAGTTTGTCCTTATCAAAGTTCAGTACAAACAAGTGAAAGACACCCCCTGAAGAGAATTCCACCAAAAGAGAATGGGATTAGTTGTACAAGGAAAACAAAGTGTGATTTACAGTGCTGGCAGACGTACAGGGCTGCACTGAAATAGTCCTTCAGAATTCAAACTTTTACAGGGAATACAAATAACTAAACTTAGGAAAACATTTCTTTGCTGCATTAAGCATCTCGCATTTATAAATGTGATTTATTTCTGCGCTCTCAATTTCCTGAATTGCAAGCCTGGCTGTTAGAAAAATGGATTTAAACTTAATATCCAAGAGTGCCAGCAACTTGATTTTTCCATGGCTAAATCCTGACTGGTGTGTTGGGCACTTTATTCCCTTTTTTTTCCACCACGCAGGTCATCCTAATGTGACTGTGGTGTGGCTGAAAGCAGACCTTGAGAAGCAGAGGGTCAAGCATATGAGATTGCTACAGAAAAATATAATTTACTGAGGACTTCTTAACCAAAATAAAGTCTTACTTTTTTTGGTAATATGCTGTTAAAAGGTTAATATGTGTTTCAGTAGCTCGTAAAAACATGGCACCTGTTTCTGCATTTAAATATATGAAAATAAACTTGTTTCTAGCTTTTTCTTTTTTTGCTATTTTTCAGTACAATCCCTTTCTAATGTCTCTCTGTGGGAGAGTCTCATTTGAGAAGTCAAACTGGCCAAAGCAACTTGAATCATGGAATTGTTCAGGTTGGAAAAGCCCTCTAAGATCTTGGAGTCCAACCGTTCCCCCAGCACTGCCAAGGCCACCGCTATCCCATGTCCCCAAGTGCCACATCCATGTGGCTTTAAATCCCTTCAGGGATGAGGACTCAGCACTGCTGTGGGCAGCTGTGCCAGGGCTGGACAGACCCTTTTAGGGAAGGAATTTTCCCTGATATCCAACATGGCTCCTGTGACATAGTTTGGACTGGGTTTTGCTGGAGCGTGGGCTGTGTGATTGGAATTTCACTGAATTTCATAGCACGTGGCATCAATTCCTGCTTTGCTAGCACAGTCCTCTCCTCCCTGGATTGAAGAGCTCTCCAGCAGAACTGTCCAATGAAATGATGGTTCCAAAAGGCTCTTTCCAATACATGAAACTCAGCCACTGAGAGGAATTCAGCATCCATTTCTTTTAAGGAGTGCTCATGGCCAAGGCTGTGTTGGGAATTGCCTGCATGTTGCAAGGGATTCCTTCAAATTGCTCGACTGAAATGGAAACAAAATCAGGCTTTATGGCGTGATTCTTTTGTAAAGTCACTGGTGGAGCAAGAGGCCCCAGACCCACAGCAGCAGATCTCAACAGCTGTAGCAGCTTCTGCATTTCCTGTCTTGTTTTTTGCCTTTTGTTTTTTGCTCATTCAGAGTTAAGCACCCGGATAGGATTTAAAAGTGAAAGTCAGTTTGCTGCTTCTTTCCAATGTGTGAGTAAAAATCATGTACAATCTCTGAAGATCTTTTAATTATCTAGAAGGGCCTGATTGGATCAGATCTGTGTAATTCAATCATGGAAATTCCAACTCATTTTTTCCTTTTTAATCCATTTTTTCCCCTTGGAATCCTTTTAATAAAAAAAACATTTTATATATTCAGCGTCTCTAAGGCAGAACCTTGTCAATTTTTAGAATTTCTAAATACAACTTGTCAGCCGTGGCAGTTCTTACTTGTAGATGATGTTTGATTTGGTTAGGTTCAAATATGATGCGAGAATGAAACCTCTTGATTCATGCACTTGTTCTATATTTGCTTTAGTAGTTTTTAAATAGGGGTTCTCAGCAGAAAAAGGACTTTCTGAAAATGGTTCCTTCTGCTCGGTGCAACTTTTTTTTTTCTTTCTATTTTAGGAAAATATCTGAAAGAAAACCCCTTAAAAAACTGGGGAGAGATTTGCTGAGCCATGTGGGTGTCCAAGGGATTGAGGACATGATAAAGAGGACAAACTGCACAATAGGATAAAACATCTGCAGAGGGTGCCCAGAATTTGTTTTGTAATTCCAGTTTAATATGCTGGTTGTCTGGCTTGGAGTTTAAGGATCATTCTAGAAAAGTTACTATGTCAGATCCATTTCTGTTTTGGTTTGCTGGATACTTTAAAAAGCTGTAATTAGTTCTGTCAGCTTCAATATTGGTCAGCAAAATACGGCTTCAGCATAGGAAGGTGCAAAACCACAGCTGCTGTTTATTGGGCACACTTCTAATTTTGAATGTGTGTTGGTGCTTCACTAAAATAAGCAGCTCTAGAAAAATTCAAAATCAAAGATTCTTTTCTTTGGAGAAATGTTTTTGCTCGACCCTCTGCGGTTACCTGGGATTTTGTGGACAACTGCACGTTTACTCTGCCCTTTTGGGGGTTCAGTGTTAAACCTGAGGTCACTCATGTGTCCTCAGCATTGCTTGGAGACGAGTATTTTGTTTTAAACCATGAGGGACACGTATTTGCATCAGGGATGATGATAGTTTTTAATTCCCAGCTCCTCTTCACTTTGTGCTCCGATTCCCTTGCAAACATAGGAGATCTGCTGTATGTTTTTCCCAGACACTTCATGTATGACACAACTACTAACATTTTCTCCGGGGTTGTTTGCTCTTGTTAATTTGAAGCCTTGCTAAATGGATCGGGGTGTGGCGAGCTCCTAGGGAAGAGCTCCGCCTCGGTCATATGGATTCCTCTTGCAGTTCATGAGATCTCTCCATGGATCTGCCTTGGATCCTCATCTGCCTGCCTCCTGCATGAAAATTCTAGCATTGGATCTCTGCTGTCAGAAATGGCACTCGAAGGAGACACAAAAATACTCATCCTTGGAAGTGTCCAAGGCCAGGCGGGATGCGGCTTGGAGCAGCCTGGTCTGGTGAAAGGTTTATTCTTGGCACCAGCCAAGAGGCTGCTGTGTTCTCCCGTGGAACAGCGGCTGTCCATCCTGTAGGCCTCCTTCCACAAAAATGGGTTCATTTGGCACACAGCCCTAGCTCTTCATCCAGCATGACACAGTCAGTCAACACATGCTCTGCCTCTCCTATAGGTAAGAGAATTTCCTTACAGATTTCTGGTGCCACAGTAGTGCAGGGGCTGGGTTACCAGGGAGTACTTCCTGCTGCTCACCAGATTTATGGATTATGTGGGAAGGGGTGTAGCCAGGCAGATGACAATATTTACTGATCACCTGGAATTGCTCAGGGCAATGGAACCCAAAACCAGCTGTAACATCCTGTGCAAAAGTCTGACTGCAGTTGAAATGCTGCATTTGGAAAGGGTGATGGAATTTATTTTCGCTAACTGCACATCCTATCTGTTAAAAAACTGGAGAAGGGAAATCATCCAAGCTGTAGGCAGTTCTCTCCATCTCCAGAAGGAACCAGAACTGGTATGGAGAGAGCATGTGATCAGGGCTGGGATGGCTTCCAGGGAAAAATTAAGCTTTCAATGTGATATTTTTTTCCTTGATCAGAGAATGAGATTAAGCTGAGGCAGTAAAAGAGATTAATATTTTCTGGATTTATGTAGGTGTGTGACATCTCATTTTATTTAATTGAGATTTGACAAGAAGTCTGGAAGCCCACAGGAGGGAATTTGGTCCATTCAGGGGGTGGCTGGCTTATGTTTCATATCCTAGAAACACCAGGGGAAACAGAAATTTTGTTTCTGTAAAATTGAAAAGCTGCTTTGTCTGTTATTTTCTATTTCTTTAGGAAGCAAAGAATTCCAGAGAAAGTTCTTCAGCAGGGATTTTTCTGCTGTGAAGGTCTTTCACCCCTCACGCCCATGCTTGATTTTAATATTCTGTGCTGCCTGCCTGCCTCCCCCAGAAGAGTTGAAGTGCAAAAACATGGTTAAAATGGTGCACTGTTACTCATCCTGTATCCTGGGTTCGAATTGAAGCTAATTATGCCACTTCCAAAATTAAGCACTACTCTTTTAGCCTTACTGAGTAAATACCAGCCTGAGAAACAAATTCTGCATCAACTGAGTCATCAGGAAAATTCTGATTGCAGAGTCTTTTGTCAGTAATGGGAGTACAAGGAGAGGGCACAGCTGCACCTTTTGAGGGAAGCAAAACATAAACTGGTTTGTCAGCTGGGCACCTTTTGTCCATGGGTCACTGCAAACTCGGAGATTGTACTGGGACAGTATCACTGTTCTGTTTATTTTCCCATGGCTTGGGTCTGTGTAGTCTAAATCACCATTGCTCAGTCTTCCTTGGAATTACTTGATGAGGAAAATACTCTTTTCTCTGTTTCCACTACATTTCCTCAATAGGAGCAACAAGTGGGGAGGGAAAAAAGGGGAGGATTTCTTCACTGACAATAAAATTCTGAATATTGTGGTTGCATGGGAATTTCACTGACGCGTCGTTTGCTTCCAGTGTGAACTGTTGTGTAACATCAGCATGTTCTCTTCAGTGAGAGGAGGCCTGGATGCCAGTTTCAGTGGAAGACTTTAAAAAGAACTCTTTCTTACGGAATTCTTCCTGTTTTGCAGCCCTGGAAGAAAGCGTGATTTTTCACCAGTGCTTTGGAGCCAGTACTTTGAGTCTATGGAGGACGTTGTGGTAGAAAATGACACTGGCAAGGATATATCCTTTTTATTTCATATTCAATTTGTCATCATCTCAGAAACTGGGGAGGTATCACATTTTGTTCAGTTTATTGGGGTGTTTCAGCTTTTTCATGTGTCCCTTCCATTACGTCTCTTGCAGAGTTCAGTGTCAGTAATTAGAACTATCCCTTCTAGACTGACAGTTAAACTGTACCTAGCAAGGCCAATTCCTGATACTGCTTCTTTAGTAATCATTAATTTTAAAAAAGTGTTTCCAACAGTTCAATAGCATATTTTGCAGGGAAACACTTATCAGATTCTCATAATTCAAACCATGTCAAGACCAAAGCTGTTCATGGATTTTTATTAACTACAATTCAGTGGTTATCTGTGGCAATCAGTGAACTGTCTGCTCAGGATTAATAGCAGCAGTACAACAGATAAATCTCGACAGAAACATGTAGATGTGAATAAATACTTCCAGATTTCTGGCCAAGGCAGAGGTTGTGATGCCATCAGTGTCTTCTGGCTGTGCCAGCCAGAGATTTTTCTGCAGCTGTTTTCTCTCCAAGATAGGAATGCCATTAGGAAAACCAAATTTCCAAGTTACTTCTCTCCAAACATACTGGGAGGTATGAGATCTCTGTGCAGTGCCTGAAACTGTGACCAACACATGAGACAAGTGGCTTCATCAGCTGGGGTTTGTACACAAAGGGGGTGTGCTGGAGCTCTGGCCAGGTCCCTGGGGCAGAGCAGTGGGCACCAACCCAATCATTCATTCAGCTGCTTCCACAGTTCACATCTGTCCGCAGCCTTTCATATGGGATCTCAAGCTTCTGCTGAAGGGAGCAGCATAAATCCCAAACACCTAAGATTTGCTTGAATTTGGGATGCTTCTATATACAACCTATCCAAATAGGTCAATTACGCTTTTTATTTTATATTAAACCCCTGGGGGAGTGCATAGCCCTTCATCAAATGTGGATGAGGTGCCCCTCATGAATCATGGAGTCACCAGAGCATGGTTTGGTTTGGGAGGGACCTTAAAGCTCACCCAGTGCCACCCCCTGCCGTGGGCAGGGACACCTTCCACTGTCCCAGGCTGCTCCAAGCCCCAGTGTCCAGCCTGGCCTTGGACACTGCCAGGGATCCAGGGGCAGCCACAGCTGCTCTGGGCACCCTGTGCCAGGGCCTGCCCACCCTCACAGGGAAGAATTTCTTATGAACATTTAACCTAAATCTTCCCCTCTTCTAGTTTAAAACCATTCCCTTGTCCTCTCATTATCTTGCCTGTGTAAAAAATAACTACCTTTTTTTACTAATGGATTTCTAGTTTTCTCTTAGTTCATTTCCCTGTTGTGCCCAGGGAGAAAAGGACAGGAGATGAGTGAATTACAGAATGGGAGGGAAGAAACCCTGGGCAGCAGGAATACAACTCTTGAAGCTTAAATTGAGTTACATTTTTGTCCAGGTAATGCTTGAACATTCCTGTTGGTCGGAGAAATGAAGAGTAGAAATAAAATACTGTTGGCTATTGGAAGCTCCAAAATTAATTCTAGTGCCTTGAAGTAACTCTGTGAAATGTCCTTAACTGTTCATACACTTTTCGAATTTACAAAAGTGGGTTGGAGGGGCCTGTCTTGCTGCTGTTACACGGTGGAGGCCACTCTGCTCTGTCCTGGGCTGTGTTTACTGTAAGTAAAGCTGCTGCTCTATAGGAATAAATGTGTGGCAATGGAGCTCTCTGAATGTGGAAGGCAGTTATCCATTCACCTCCAGGAAACATGGGAAAACAGTATTCTAAAAGATAACAATATTGTCTCTGCATGGTTGGGGTTATTGCTTAGGTGCATGGGCACCTTGCAGATGGAGGGTTTGGGCTGTCCTTAGGGGCTGGAAAATACTACTCTGTGGATTTAGTGGGTTTGGGGAAAGCAACTGCTTCAGTCATTTAAGAACTGAATAGCTGAAAAAATAAGAGGACTGGGTACCTTTGAGGTCTGGGTAGCTTTTGCCAATTGTGTAGGTGGTTCTATGGAGAATCCCTCAGCAAATTCCCCCAATTCTGCCAGGCTGGTATTTAAATAATCAATGATTCCTTAACACCGAAGTCTTCTATCAACAAAACATGCCACTTCTCTGTGATGCCTGAAATAACTTAGTTAAATGGATCTGTCAGGGACAAATAGAGCCATAATTCTGTTGCAATTATTATGCTCTGCCTTACCTTAAAAAGATTCCTCAGCTGTTCCCCCTGACCTCTTTGGACTGATCAATTTTTATACATACCAGCCTGTAAAATTCTAATCTTTAGGAGCAAACTGAACAGGCACTGCAAAGCAGCTGCTTCACCTCCATGCCAGCCATGGAGCTAAGAGCAATTTTGTACCATGTAGGGTTTGAAAAAAAGGGGAATCCCTTTGGTGTCCATAATCTCACTGCTGTTCCAGTTTTCAGAGGTGCTGCAGGGCTTGAATTTGTGATCCCAGGAAAGCCACATCATGTCTTACACACAGTGAAATAACTGTCCACCTTAACAGTGGCAACAAGGATGAGTCTTTGGCCCATTAAGGACAGTCTTTTTGCTGTAACACCCCGTCCAATCCTGGTTCAGCCATTTTGGTGGCCATGAAGGGTTCTTAGGGAGTGCTTCTTGTTGCTAATCCCACTTTGCAAACAATATTCTCTCTGTCTCTCCTTGCAGTCTGCAATCATTAACAGGATCCAGTGTAGGATTGTGGCCTTAGACCTCCGAGGCCATGGTAAGTCAAAGAAATAAATCTGGAGTCAAATCAGCGTGTTACATGCTGCCATTTTTGAAAGGAGATGCAATGAATTCCTCACAGGATGACTAGAAAAACATCCTTAAGGAATCCCAAGTTTGATTCAAAAGCAGGGATGGAAGACTGGCTTCTGTCAGAAGATGAGACCCCCTGAACTTTTGTGTGGGTGGACTTCTTCCTTCCACCGAGCCCTCTTTCATATTTCCGTAACCTATAGGTGGTGTTTGCCATGAGAAATAAGGACTGTTCTTTCATTTTAAGATCCATAAAGAACAGTTATGGGCAGTGTTTCCTACCCATAGTACCAAGTGTTCCTGTTAATTCTGTGTTCCTTAATTATTCATGTTCATTGCAGTAGGTTTGCTCTTCATATCTATGCCTAAAAGCTTTGTATCACCACTGCTCTAAGTCCTGAGGGGGCCTGAAGTTTTTCAACTTAAGTGAACTTAACTTGGGTTGGGTTTTTTTCAGGAGAAACAAAAGTAAGGAATCCTGAAGATCTGTCTGCAGAGACTATGTCAAAGTAAGGAAACTTATGCTTGTTTCCCTTTTCACAAACCTCCATTTTCTTTCCTTGGCTGAACAATAAACTACTTGAGGGCACACAGCCTTCATTCAAAGGAGCTGGAAGATAGTTTAATCTCATGTGATTCTGGTAGTTATCCCTTCTTTCCTTCCATTCTGGGACAGTTTGAAATGATGTCTCTCCCAGCTGAGTCAGATTCCAAGAACTGGAGTTGTTCTCCGTGTACCCTGAGTTTTTAAATAGTGAGCACTTTAAACCTGCAACATGCTGAAGAGTTCCTAATGGAGGTGGAATGCTTTCCTTAGACATCCATGGGGCATTTCAGGCTGAAATCACCAGTTTGACTCTTCCTCAGCCCTTGGAGTGAGAGTTCAGAGGGGGCCCACATTGGCCTGGTAACACCCCCGAAGTCTGGATCACAGACAGGATTTTCAAGCACAGAATTGCTTTTTCAAACTGTCATGACCCGCTTTGGCATGCAAATCCATCCCCCTCTCGACAAAACTGTAAGAAAAGCAAATACTCACTGCTAAGCACATTATGTTCTGCCCATATTTAGTACAAAGAGACTCTTTGCTGTGACTACAACTAAATGATGAAGGATTTTGTAACCTTCCCATGGACAAATCCACTTGGTTTGTTAAAGGGAGGCCATGTGTGAAATGTATTCTGACTTCCATTGTATACCTTATTCCTGCTGCTTATGCCTTGTCAGATCCTGATGTGTAGCTGTCCTGAGGAGATGCTGGATTAAATAATTAGAATATTTTAGATCTGGAGCAGCACTGCTGTGGGGGGAAAGCAAGTTCCTTTTGTTTTGAAACCTTCCCCTCATCTTAGCAATGAGCTGCAAACTTAGTCCTGAATATCTTTTAAATAAGAGCCTTAAATTATAGCTGGTGTTCCTGTTTGTTCTTTTAAATCAAATCCTCAAGCAGTTTTCTCTAGGAGAGCAAACAAGCTGGCCTACCTGTTGGTTTTTTTCACTTGTTTTCCATTTTCAATACTGCTCAGTTCTCGGGCTCCTCTGAATGGTTGTAGTCAGGAAAGCCAGTTGTGGGGGTGTCTTTAAACTGCTCCTCAGCAGATTTCAGTTGTTAGCTGTGCTGCTGTTTTGGGGTTTGAGAATCATACCAGCCAGCTCTCCCGTCCTGGGAAAAGTGCCAAGAAGTGACAGCTTCAGTTTAACAGCGGGTGCCCTATGGGAAGGATGGGGAAGTTGCCCCTTGACTTGTGGAATCTGTGCTCATAGAGAGTCTCAATCCTTTTGCTCATGCTCAGTGTTGTTCATCCTTGCCATGGTCAGTAGGGCCCAGTTATTTTTCTCTCTCTAATTCCAGTTTCTTATTTTAAGAACAATGAATTTCTTGGTTTGTGCTTCCATGCAGGATGATCTGACAGCTTTTTCTCACCTTTTATTTAACATTCCCACCAGCAAGTGTCAGCCTAAAATGTCTTCTAGAAGGAATCACAGAATTTGGGCTGGAAGGGACTATAAATTTCCTTCACATGGGCAGGGACACCTTCCACTAGACCAGGTTGCTTGAATATCTTTTAAATTAGTATATTTTAAATGAGGATTGTGTTAATAAGAGGAGAAATTACATGGATGTTCAGGAAAGCATTGGCTTGCAGGGTTTCCTGCTTTGCTACTAAGATGAAGCAGAGGCAGGAGAATAAAGGTGTCTGCTGCCTGCGGGCTCATAGAGTTCCAGTCTGGGTGTGTCCCTTGTGCTGCCGTGGAGGCGGAGGTGCCACGCAGGCTTTGCTGTCCCTTGCAGAGACGTGGGGAACGTGGTGGAGGCGCTCTACGGGGACCTGCCCCCGCCCATCATGCTGATCGGGCACAGCATGGGGGGAGCGATCGCCGTGCACACGGCCGTGGCCAACCTGGTGCCCAGCCTGCTGGGGCTCTGCATGATCGATGTCGTGGAAGGTGAGTGAGTGTGGGTGCCCTCCCAGCCCCTCAGCTGGGCTTCTGCCTTCCGCCTCTTCTCTTAGCCCCAAATCCCTGCATACAGAAGGGTTTGCTCCATTTTTAAACCAATTCCGTCCTCCTAACAGATCCTATGCACACAAAAATCTTACCGGTGTGACTTTTCCTTTTCCCAGGTGTACCCTCTGTTTGTTTTTTTTCTGCTAATTTCACAGAATCAGAGAATCAGCTAGGTTGGAAAAGACATTTGAGATCATTGAGTCAAACCTACGAGCTACCACCACCTTGTCAACTAGACCATGGCCCAAATTTCTTTGAAACGCTTCCTTGGTGGAGAAGAGGGTGGCTTTTGCTGTAATGCTTGGTGCTGATAAATGATTGCTGCTTTCTCTTACTGTCTGAACATCCTACCTATTCAAATAGTACTTTTCCAGTATGGCTGTTTGCTTGGAATTACTAACCTGTACTTTCCTTAGCAGCATGAAATCACTGGGGAGCTCCAGCTCTCTCTGAGAGTGTTGCAGCCAGTTTAGTATAGAGGGATGTGGCAATAATTTCATCAGATGCCGTGAACTTGATGAAGATGATGCCGTTTGCTTTTAGGTACAGCCATGGATGCCTTGAACAGCATGCAGAACTTCCTAAGGAGTCGTCCCAAAACATTCAAGTCACTTGAGAATGCCATTGAGTGGAGGTAAATCTTGGGCCCGGTGTCTCCAATCACTTGTTTTTGTAGCTTGACTTTCGCAGGAAACAACGTTTATATAATTTGGCTGTTCACAGGCCCTCTCCCAGCCCCCTGCCCTGGGTTTAACCCTGTTTCACTGCTTCCCCACTAGCACTTCTCCCTGTTTCTCACAGTTACAGTGACAACAGCAGGTTCACATAAATGTAGCGTGAGCCACTCTGTTCAGTCTGAGAGCAGGAGCTTTGGGAATAGTTTGGGGAAATCCTGAGCTGTAGAGGAGTTTAACTCCTGTTTCTGGGCCTGCGGATTCTTGAATCTCTTCAGTAAATATTTCTGTCTTCTGATTATTTTTTTTCCCTAGTGTAAAAAGTGGACAGATAAGAAATCTCGAATCTGCCAGAGTTTCTATGGTTGGTCAAGTCAAACAGTAGGTGGCCTTTGGTTTATTTTATTTATTATTTTAAAATAATTTTTTTTCTGGTTTACAATACCACTGCTACATAAGTGCACTTGAAAATTTCTTCAAGCACAATTGATGAACACCTGTGGTTTAGTCCCGGGTGGTGTTTTGGAGTTTTTTCTTTTGTCAGGGAATCAGCTTCTGATTTTATTTTCCCAGGTGCGAAGGGCCTGCTAGTCCTGAATGCCCTAAAGCCATAGTAGAGGGAATTATTGAGGAAGAGGAGGAGGAGGAGGAGGATGAGGAAGGAGGAGGCTCTGTCAACAAAAGGAAGAAAGAGGATGACACAGAGGTAGGGAGTTTGTTGCTGTGTTTTCAGCTTCCCCTGCAAGAGCTGTCACCTGCGGTTGTCCAATTCATTCTGACATGAAAGGGAGCCACTCCAGGGAGAGAAAACTGGATGAGAGCCAAGCCCAAATGTTCAGACAATTTGTGAGCTATTTGTGTCAGTAGATAATAGCAAATTGATTGCCCTGAATCCTGCAGTTTTCTCCTGAAGTCTCTTCTCCTGTCGGTGTAGCTCTTGTTGACTTTCTTGTTCCCTACTCATGTACTTTGAGTTGGAGAGAGATTTGGAAGCAAGGAGCATCATCCCTGGAAGTGTGTAATCCACCAGAGGGAGCCAGTATTTTTAAATTTTTTTGTATCTATATATGTATGCATTTCCAAGTGGCTCCCTGAGTTGGTTTTCTTTCCGCTGTTTTACTGATCTCTAACGCAGAGCTCTCTCTCCTCCCTGCAGACAAAGAAGGAGCATTTATACACGTGGCGAATCGAACTGGCCAAAACAGAAAAGTACTGGGATGGCTGGTTTAGGGGGTTATCCAACCTCTTCCTGAGCTGCCCGACTCCAAAGCTTTTGCTTTTAGCTGGTACGTGTCTCTCCCAGTCCTGGTGTGCACTTCAGTGATGTCACACTTGTATTTTAGAGAACAGCTCCTGTGTTTCCTGGGAATACCTGGGCTTCTCTGTCCCTTAAAATAGCATGGTGTGATGGGAACTCAAGTGAAAGTCAAATACTTAAAGCTTTAAGCCCTTTCTGTACCTCAGCAGGAAATACAGTGCATAAATATCCTTTTAAGTTGTAGGGAGGGCTGTGCTCTTGCATTTTCTGTCTTTGTTTCTTTCCTGTCACTTTACTCTCTTGAAGTGCAGCAGTGAAATGTCCTTGTTGTGGGTGTCAGAGGTGTTTATTTTCTGTTTTTCAAGCTAATGTCTCTTTTAAAATATGGAGTAAAGCCTGGCTCAGAGAGTTGTGTTCTTTCTGGCTCTTGTCCAATACATTTGTTTATTTGATTGTAGGTGTTGACAGGCTGGATAAAGATCTGACCATTGGACAGATGCAAGGTAAGTATTTAATATTGTTACTCCAGCCTTAGTGTAATGCTCTTTTTGCATGACAGCTTGTTGCTATGGGTACAGTCAATATCCAAACAAATGGGCACTAAAGAATTTGTCCATCCCAAAATGTTCTTTTACTGTGGTCAAGGAAGGTGGGGAAGATGAGGAGGGAAAGGTTCCATCTGAAGGGCTGTTGCCATGGGTTTTGTTCAAGCTAGTTCAGTGCTCCCAGCAGTGGAGGTGCCACACTTCTCTTGGATCAGAATCAATGTCTGTAAGGGCTTCTTTCTAATCCATTTTTTCCCTTTCTAGTACTACATTCCAGATGTTCCTAGCTAGAACACTTGGAAGCATTCAAAACTGTCCCATCTCCCAGTGTTTCTGACAGACAGCAGACCAAGATTAAGCACTCTCATTCATGTTTTGGGGTTTGGGTTGGGGTTTCTTCCCCCATCCCGTGTTTGCAGAGCAACCAGTACTGGAAAGTAGTATTGATAGCAGGATAAACATTACCTTAAGGTAGATCCAATAAGAGTTCCGGCTCTGACACTTGCCTGTATTGAGAAGCTCTGAGAAGCTCAGCTTCGTTTTAACTCCTGGGAACCTGTCCTACTTACACCTGGAGAAGGTGAATTAAGCAGTTTGTCCATGCTTTCTTTGGAGACCATGGGCTGTGCATGGTGTGGAGTCTGCAGAGACCTCCTGCCATCCCTGGGGCCTCTTTTCCAGCGACATTTAGTGAGGTTAGTTGGTCCAGAGCATGAGATCCGTGTGCTGACTCTCTCAATCCACAGGGAAGTTCCAGATGCAGGTCCTCCCACAGTGTGGTCACGCAGTCCATGAAGACGCTCCGGACAAGGTGAGCCCCAGCGTGGGGTTCAAGCTACACAAGCTGTGGTCTGAAAGGCAAAAAGGGATCTGTTCCTTACCATGGAGCAGAGATCATACTTAAGGGCACCACAACTGGCTTTCACAAGCAGCTTGGATTTTTTAGCTGTCTGGAAAGCCCTGGCTAAGATGTTACATGCCACAGGGCTGGGCTATGGATTTAACTGTCAGGCTCGTGGTGATGTACGTAATTCTACCCATGTGGAGTGCGGATTTCTCCCCACTTCCTTTCCTCGTGCAGTTCCCCACTATCCCTTGCACTAAGCTGCAGCTTTAGGGGTTGGTCTGTGTTTTGTTGAGTTGGGTGGCTCACATTTTCCAAACAGAAACCAAATGTTCCTGAAGCAGCTTTGACAGAGCGGTGCTGCTTCTGGGCACTGCTGAAGTTTGTGTCCAGATGGAAGCAGGAATGCGGTGGAGCCTGTGGTTGGGAGCACATCTGGTTTTAAAGCTCATTCTGCACTGACAGCTGTGTTAAAACTCAGCCTTTCTGTGTTTGACTTTAACCAGTCTGAAATAGGTATTTTTATCTAAACATACTGAGTTCTTAAGTTGTTAACTCTTTTTTTATGCATTCTAAGCATTATTGACCAGGTTGGACAGGGCTTGGAGCAGCCTGGTCTAGTGGAAGGTGTCCCTGGCCATGGCAGGGGTTGGAACTGGATGAGGTTTAATGTTCCTCCCAGCCCAAACCATTTCAGTTACTGTCTTGCATCCTAAATCCACCTTTTCTCCCTGCTAAACTTAGACATTGTTTTAAGAATTACTGAAGTGGGTGGAGAGAAAGTTCGGTCCCTTCTTGATGGCAGGCTCAGTGTTGAAGTAAAGCTGGAAGTGTGTTACACAGAGCTGTTGTTTTAAAGGAGCAAACAGTTCAGCAAGAGAATCCTGAGAACGTGAACAGTTCTTAGAAATACTGCAGGCTTTGAAAACTGACTGGGTTTTGTGTTCTTTGTGTCCCTTTAAATCCAGAGCTATTTTCTTTCCTTCTCTCAGGTTGCTGAAGCTGTTGCAACGTTCCTGATTCGTCACAGGTTTGCAGAGCCCATTGGTGGATTCCAGTGGTAAGGCTTCATGGAATTGTGTCCTTGAGCAGAGCTCCTGCTCTCACTGCCTGTTTGGCTCTTGAGGTGGGAGGTTGGAATTTTAGCACGGTGTTAAAAACCACAGATAAACAAACAGCTCTGAATCACAGCCAGTAATACATTTGGTGTTTGTGTTCGTTTTAAATTTCTCATGTATTTACATGTGCTGATGAAACCTCCTTCCTTGGAAGGGAGGAACAAAGCAGATTTCTTTCTTTATAGCCTGCCAGAAACCAAAATGACAAATTATATGGCATTTAGCTTAAATAATATTTCATTAAGTATCCAAGGCCCTGTGCTGTGGAAACAAGTTGCATCACACTCCCTTGGCCCAGAAATACTGGTGAGATGAGGCAGGTAAAGCTGCGTGCTTCACTTTGCACTTTCCCTACTTAATCTCATGTGTTTTCTTGTCAAAATGGCCTGTGGAAGCCAGGCCCTGTGATCAGCCAGGCAGTGAGAGAAGGGTGTGATTGATAAGCTTGATAGTGTAGGTTGATGTGTAAATAGGGAGAGGGGGAGAAGACCTAAGGGCTTTACAGCTAAATTTAGGTTGTCACAGAGTTTGCAGAGAATATCTTGATGCTAACATGGGGTCTTTCTTCCATTCTCTTTTTTGCCTCCTAGTGTGTTTCCTGCTTGTTAATATCCTGGTGTTCTCCAGCACTGATTCCCATTGTAAATAAACTGCACCAGAGGCCACTGTGATGTATCCATATCCTCTCATCTCCCAGTCCAGCAGCAGTGAGAAGTTGGTGTGAGATTCATCCCCTAGAACTAGTTCTCCAGATTATCTAAATTCTTAGGGACTTCCTTGCTGGGAAGCAGCTTCTGCTGAAGACCATGAAAAGCTCTTCAGGCCCTTGGAAGTGGGATCCTCTTCTCTGCTGCCACAAGGAAAGACCTCCTGGAATCCCATGTAGTCGATCATACCAATCTCCATCAATTCTCAGGCTTTCTTGGACCCAACTGCAGAAGGGCTGTTGGCAGTCCAGATCCACTGAGGGCATTGCAGCACAGCCAAAGGCTTCAGGATTTCTCCGTGGAATCACAGAATCATCCTGGAAGTGCCCCTTAGGTTTGGATTTTATATATACACTTTTTTTTTTCCCCCTAAAGCAGACGAGGAATCGGCTTCATTGGGAGCTCAGGTTTCATCTCACCAGCGCCAGCCTTAGGGGTTAAGCTGTGGGAAAAGCCTGTAGGCCACTTTCCTGGGCTAAGCTGGACAGGACTGTAAATCAAAAAGGCGAGGAGGGGACTGTGAGCTCCATTTCAGAGTCTTGCAGTTTTTTCTAGTGCTTGTTTCAAGTCCTCTCCAGGAAGAAAATCCTGGATAACTCCATCTGCTACAGACACATCCCAGGCCAGAGGACTCTGAACCTGTGTTTATGGGGAAGACTCAAGAGCAGCAGGGACAATGTGGTCAGCAGGCAGTTTGGCTGTTTTCTGCCCCTGGAATGTGTTTGTTCTTCCCTTCTTGTAGCTGCCACACACAGCTGAGTAGAGATCAGTACCTCTGGGATGGAAAAACGTGAAATGGGCTGTAGGGAAAACCCTGGGAGAGCTTGGAGTCAGTCCTGCTGATGTTGATGCAGAGGTGTAGGCAGCTGTTCTCCCCAGTACTGGAGGAAGGACCTTGTTTCCACTGTTGCTTCCTAGATCATTTCGCTGCCTGCCTTCCAGAATTCCATGTGCACAGAGAGCTTTTGTTCAGGGTTCAGTTACCCACAGATAGTTCCTGGGCTTGCTTTCACCTAAGAGTCACTTTTCACTGTAAGAGCAGACTTGTTTTGGAGCAGTTTTCCTCACTATTTTGCTAGTGGGTGTCCGAAATCCCTTTTTTTTTTTTGCCTGGTGTCCATAACCCCTTGCTGCTGTACAATGATTTTAACCCTGCTCTGCCGAGGCCAAGTTCTGTGGTGATTTGGGAGCTGCCCTGTGCATCCCATGACAAGAGCCATCAGGAATTCTTGGCATTTGAGAGGTGCAGATGGGGCAAAGTGTTTAACCGTGGCCTTGGGCCTGGTGGACATCCACTCAGCTGTGAATCACCCCGCACAGCCATGGCCTTGCTTTGTGTCCCATCCCTGACACATCAGGCTGGGAAGCACCTGGATTAGAGACAGGAAAGCCCCATTCCAGAGAGGAATGCCCTCCTGGCACTTTGGCCACCCGGCACTCAGGTGTTACAAGAGCAGTTGCTGGCTCTCTGTGCTTCCCTCTGTGAGTCACCATGTCAATGCATTAATTTGGTGTAGCGTCCACCCTGGTTAAGTTCCCGATGGAGTCAATGGATCTTCAGTAGTCGAGATGCAAAATAGTTCTTTCCCCAGCCATGTCCCCAAAATGGCCAAAATTCTCCTTTGCAGGCGACTCCTTTGTTCAGATCGTTAGGGATTGAATAATCCAGTGTGTACATCCAGAGTCTCACTTCCCGGGATCATACTCATGAATGATCGTGGTGAAGTCACATTCCTCCATGGTGAAGTAACTTGGAGAGTCTGACTTGGAGTGATTCCTCGCGTCATCCCTTTGATTTGTGAGCTCGTAAAAAAGCCCAACCAAACAGAACCCTCCGTGGAAAGCAAATCCGTTTTGTATTCTGTAGAAGCACCACTGCAAAAGGAATGATTTCTGAAATCCTGTGGGCTCCCTGGGATTCTGTTTTGTTGTTAACATTGAGTGAGTGACAAGAAAATAAATATTTCAAGAGCCTATTGAATTGAATGGTGCGTCGCTCCGCGCCAGCTCCCAGGCCTGCCTTGCCCTGGGTAGGTGCCTGTTCAGGGACCCATGTGGTACTGGATTAAAAAAAAACAGATTCCAGGGACAGCAGCAGCAGCACTGTGGGGGTAGGTGGAAGGGAAATTCCTTTTGACTCTGTCAAGCCATGTACATTTGTCAGACTGTATTTTTGTCTGAGAAATATTAATGCTCCTGGCTGCAGTTTTCAGGGGGCTGCAGACTGGGATAAATGGCATTTGGTGAAGGATATACGGGCTGTGGTAAAAGTAACTGCAGAGAGAAGGAATCTTCTCTTTGGCTCACGAGAGACAGGGACACAGAGAAATTCCCCCCCAAAACTCCCAGTTTTGCATTCTTCCTGCAGCCTCTGGATTACTTAGAAACCTCTCTTGGTTTTGTTTCACATGTTGGATTGAGGATCAGTGGCAACTTACCCAATGGAAGATCCCAAGGTTTGGCAGGAGCAGGAGATGCACTTTGGGATGCTGGTTTGTTGCAGGCTTCATTTGAATTGAATAAATCAAATAAAGAAATGTCTAAGACGTAGGATGGGTTTTGCCAGATTATGTGTACTGGAAAAAGCCATCAGGCACTTGCAGATGACTGGAGCATTGGGACTGTTGGAAAAAGATTATTTCCTGTATTGCCAAAGCAGGTACTCTTGCTTTGAATCAATCAGCCCTTGAGCAAGGAATTAAACTCGGGCCTGGGGCTCTCCAGCCAGAATTTTCCCCTCAGACTGTGACAGGGGGTCTGCAGAGGTGATGCAGCAATAGGTAAAGTTGTTGTTTTCCCCCTTTTGGCAAGAGAAAGGCTTGGACAACCTGAGGAAGCCCATTCCAGCTCTGCTTTCTACATGTTTGTGATTTGCAAGCAGTGTTGGGATGATTTGCAAAAGGTGGAGCTGGGAAACACAGACCTTAGAGAATCCCCCCCCAGAAGGGTTTATTGGGTATTAGGAAGAAGTTTTTTTACAATTTAGGCCCTGGCACAGGTTGCCCAGAGAAGCTGTGGCTGCCCCTGCATCCCTGGAAGTGTCCAAGGCCAGGTTGGACAGGGCTTGGAGCAACCTGGGATAGTGAAAGTGTCCCTGCCCATGGCAGGGGTGGGACTGGGTGGGCTTTAAGGTTGGTCCCTAGCCACAGTATTCTGTTTCTGTGGCTTTAGCACTGACATTTTTCCTCTTCTCCACTACTGCCTTTTCTTTTGGGAGCAGAAGGGCCTGGGAAAAGGGCTGTGTGGAGGTGCCTGGTAACCAGCCATTCACTCGTTTGAACCGGTAATCATGACTCTTAGAAATCTAGACCTGGACCTTTAGGCAAGGTCAAAAACTTGAATTTATGGCTTTTCACTCCCAAGAACCCTTGGCCCTAGTGCATTCCACCACCGGGGTCACAGCCTGGAAGTGCCCTTTGTGTTGCCCAAACCTGCATCGCTCGGCTGTGTCCATCCAGCGATGCTGTCCCCTCGCACTGTGTCCCTGTGCCATCCGACACGGCGGGAATGGCATTGGGTGTTTGCTCCAAGTTTTGCTGCTGGATGCTTGGCCAGTTGTGGCTGAGCTTTCCCAGCGTGGCGGGGTGACCTCCTGCCCCGTGCTGCTGTTCCCAGAAGGAAAATGTGTATGTGTGTGTGAGTCCTCTGGAGACCACACGCTGTGTCCCGTGCCAGCCTCATCCTGGTCTCGTCTTGTTCTGTGTCAGTTTCCCTCGCCTACAAATAAAGCATTGGTGAAAAGCCCGGAGTAGGAATTCCTGCTTTCCCTCTAGCTGTGATACTTGGGCTCCTTGGAGCAGCCTGTGGAGGAAGGGGGTTGATCCAGCTGTTCCTGCACCAGACCCAACCCTTGGGTTTTTCTGGTGACTCACGGAAGCCTCTTGTCATCCAAAATGCTTCCCCATCCCTTCCCTGCACCCCAGTGTGGGGAGGAGGGGGGAATTTAGCCACAGCTTTTATTTTTCCCCCTCCTTTCCATGACCAATGACTCCCGTGTGTACAGAAACATCTGGATGTAATAAACCAGGCTGGTGAGTAACCTGTGCTCTATTCAGCCTTCTCTGAGTCCTGCGGTGGCTGTTCCTGACTGAAAAGCAGGAATTGGGAGAAACTGGAAATCTTCCAGGCTGTTTTACATTCAGGCAGGTTTAACAGCCCCAGAGGGCTGCTGGAGCCTCTTCCCAGTACTCCAGCTCCTGCCGTCCTGCCCAAATGCTCCTTGCAGCTCACCCCCTATCCCGTGTGCCTACGGAAGGGTTAATCCATGGTGGATGAACACAGCCAAGGAGTGATAATCGCACATTTCTGAACCCAAAGCAACCAGGAGAGCCTTGGGAGAGCTCTGCCTTCTGTTTCTATCCCCCTCGCCGGTTTTTGTCCCTTTTCTTCCAGCTGGGAAGGAGACCAGGAGGTGACACGGTGACCTGCAGCTCCCTGGGAAGCTGTGTTGCCATCCTGGAGGATTTAAATCTCATCCCAATAACACCGACATGAGTGTCTCGGCTTAGAGACAAGTTTAGGAGAAAAATGCTCTGGAATGAGTGTTTCCTCTAAAAAAACCGTTCCAACAATCCCCTTCTGCCAGCAGGAGGTTAACAGTAGTGAATGAAAGTGAAAAAACCCCAATCGTTTATTTCCAGAGCGCCCACACGGTAAGGAAAAAGAAAAGGAATAAATGCTAGGTATTGAATTGTCCGACCTTAACACCACTCCCCCACCTCCTCCCCCCGGATAAAAAACCTACCAAACAAACAAGAAAAAAACCAAAAATCAAAACAAAATCCCAGAGAAATGAAAAAAAACCCAAAACCACAACGGCCGCAACGTGAGGGGAGGAAAAAAAAATGGCGGCGGCTCCTGTGGCGGGGAAGGGAAAACAAAGGGGTCAGGCAGCAGCCCGGGCAAAACAAATGGGAACCTGGTGAATTTCTGGCGTGGGTCCCCTCCTCACAGCAGATGAAGCTGATGGATGTCGCCTCCTTTCTCTTGTTGGCTCGGCTGTTCCGAGGTCTGGGGCCCGGACGGGGCGGCCCCCCCCCCGGCCCGCCGGTC
>VWZS01007437.1:304493-331375 GCA_013397075.1 Rhabdornis inornatus | reverse complement strand
GTCCCTACGCTCGCCCACAGCACAAACCCCCGACACCCCAGCATGCACCGACCCCCAGCGACAGACACCCCTCCGTGCATCCCCCGTTCACATGTCCTGACCCCCCTTCGTCCCCGCAGGCACTGATCGCCCCCCATCCACCCGCGGATTCTCCCCGTGTACCCCCCGACACCCCTACACCCCCCATGCACCAATCCCCCCGGGTCCCCCCCCCCCCCCCCCCCCCACCCCCNCGCTCCGCCTCTTCCTGCAGCTCCCGCAGCCAGAGGGGCCGGATCAGGCGCTCGGCCGACCGAGGAAGCGGGCGGGGATCCAGCTGTCGGCATGGCAGAGCCTGGCGCTGGTGCCGGGGGGCAGCAGGGACAATACCTGTGCAGGTGTGAGCAGCTGATGGATGGGCTCCTCCGCCGGCGCTCCCACGGGAGAGGTGGAATATCAGGAGGAGACTGACTGCTGGAGCTGCTGCCGAGAAGTCCCCAACAGGCAGGAGGGGAGCCAAGAGAGGGATGGAGGCAGGAGAATCCCTTCCTGGCAGTCCTTGCCTTGCCGGGTGCTCCTATGGAACGGGTGTGGAGAGGGAGGGCTGGAAAATCATGAAGGTCCATCTGGGAGTTCCCTGAGGTGAGGCAGCCAAGCCCAACCAGCTCTACAAGATAAAAAGAGGAGTCATCTTCATCATCATGTGGCACCTGGGGATGAGGTTTAGGTGACGAGGTGACGAGGTTGTGGTACTGCCACGGGAATGCCAGCACTCTTCCAGCCTTGAGGATTTTGTGAACTGGGATTCCCTCCCCAGGCGTGAAACACCGCAGAGATGCTCCAGGACACGTTTGATGTCTGTTCTTCTCTTTTATTGAAAAAACAACCCCAAAAATCTCTTTTTTAAAAAATGCCCGTTTATGGAAGGGACACATGGAACAGGGGATGCCACAAGGGAACCACAGGACAGACAGACATAGTTTGGAAAATCTTTTACACTTTCTGGAAGCTTTGTGGCTGAGCACACAGAAGTAGCACATTTGATTCTCCCTCCCAACATTTTTTTTTTTTTTAATATAAAAACAATCCACTAGCCCCAATTAGATAAATACAAAAATAAAGCAAACTTGTTTGGGAGGGGATGGTTGTTTCACAGAAGGGTTTTGTCCTGAACTCCTAACAGAAAATGGAAAAGTGGGATTGGTAAAACCCCCTGGACACAGAGCACTGCCAGGGAAAGCAGAGGATACTGGGGCAGCATTGGTGACGTTTCCCCACCTGAGGGTGCCCAGAATCTATTTCTGGGGTCAGAGTCTGGAAGGCAGGCCCACAGAACAAGCTTAGCCATGAGCTTCAACAAATCTTGGGTCCAAGATTAAAATTCCTGCTTATCCAAAATGCAATAGGACTTCAGGACAAAAACAGAGGCCATGATTCACTTTCTTTGCCATTTGACTTTATTGGTGTTAATTTAGCAGGTTCCCGGGAGGCGGGTGGGCTCCAAAATCATTTGGTTTTCCTCTCCAGGGCCAGGCTGTCGTGCAGCTTGGACACCTCAGGCTCGTAGGCCTCCATGACTAATGTGCCGTTGTTATCGAAGAACTTGGCGATGGATTTGGTGAACTCGGCTTCCCTCTGCTGTTTGGTTTTCCCGCTGATGAAGGTCAGCTTCAGGGTGTACTTGTCATCAAACCTGTGTGAGGGCAGACACACCTCAGAGCAGGACCCCAGTGGGGACAGAAACTCCCCTCCTGCCTAAGGGGCAAACCCTCCCGGACTGCAGGCCCCCACCTGGGCACTCACAATTAAAACAATTAAAGGCTTTTACACCCTGCATTGAAGAGAAGTGAAACACGGACACTGGTGGCAGAAAACCACCGGGAGCCGCTCCCATTCCTAGACCAGGACATGGGTTTGGATGGAGCAGAACGGGTTTGTGGGTTTCAAAGGAAAAGGCAGTATTTGGGGTGATCTCTGGTGAGGGAGGGGTGGCAGTGACGCCTGCTGGCTCAGCCCGGGCTGCCACAGCAAAAGGTACCGTTTGAGGCTGGAGGAGAGCTGCCAGACATCATCAGGATCCATCCCTGCTGGGTCCTTCCTGTGGGCCACCAGGAAAATACTCTTCTCTTTGTATGAGGTATAAATGGTCAGGATTCCCATCATCACAAAATACGTGCAGAAGAAGTTAAGGAAATGAAGAAGGTGCAAGGAGATGCAGAAATTAGGCAGAGCAGTCGCTCGGATCCCCTCAGACACTGCTGTTCGACCTCCTCTCGTGACATTTTAATTCCAAACAGGATGCTTGGCTGATGCTCTATTAGCATGAGAAATTAAGTAATAAATTTAAACTTTAATAATTTATTATTCACTCCCTGAAAGTGTCCAAGGCCAGGTTGGACGGGGCTTGGAGCAATCTGGTCTAGTGGAAGTGTCCCTGCCTATGGCAGGGGGTGGAATTGGATGAGCTTTAAGGCCCCTTCCTGCGCAAACTGGTCTGGGATTCTCTGACATTTGCTGGGAGATAGTGGGAAAACTTGAGACTGAACAAGCCCCAGAAGGAGCTGGTGGGCATTCCTCCTAAGCACATTCCTCCACAAGCAATTCCTCTTTCCCATTTTTGGAATTAAATAATTTCAAGTGCTGCAAGACAAATCACCCATTTGTTCTGAAAGCCACCCAGAACAGCCTGGAACAACGAAATTCCTTAGGATCACAGAATTGTTTAGGTTGGAAAATGTCTCCGAGTCCACTGAGTCCAACCGTTCCCCCAGTCCATCCCTCCTGTCAAGGCCACCACTAATCCTTTGCATTGCTGAACCTCATGGAGTGACCTCAGCCCATGGATCCAGCCTGTCCAGATCCCTCTGCAGAGAGCTGCTGGCAAGAATTTCCTCTTTCCTCTCTCAGCATCTGACCTGTGGTATTAGGGAAAAGCAAACGTGTCTGTAACCAGACTGTGGATAGAACAACAACAAAAAAAAGGATCTGCTTCAAACCACCCAAATTTAGGGGCATTAGACCCAGACAGGCAGGAATTTTCGCACCACATGAAAACTGTCTGATTGTCAGCTGAGCCCCACACGACAGGAAGCGTAATTCCCACAGGCCTGAAAACAGGAATATCCAGAAGGGTTTTGTTCATGTGGAAAACCAAGCCCTTTTGGTATAACCAAGACAAGACCTGTAAAGGATATGAGACAACGCAAAAGGCAAGAACCGGTTTGGATTCAGGAAAAGGGTGCAGGTAATCCCAAATCAAAGCGACAATGGCAAAGAGACAGGAGATTGTGCAGATGATGAGGCGGCCGTCGATCAAACGGAAATTCTCCACGTATTTGTACTTCTCCAGGAGCACCTGTGGGAGAAACAGGCAGCCCAGTCTGTTGGGAGCTTCTCAGGAACTCGGCACGCTGTTTCTGGGAAGGGTTTGAAGGGAACAATCCCAGTGGTAAACTGAGCAGAAAGTTTATGGAGAATTCATGTCTGCATCAGGCATCTTGATAACTGATCCCTATCAGGCACAAACACGTGGGAATCACAAGAGATGCTACAGACCCAGCATGGAACGGGCACAACCAAGCCCCAAAAAGTAGGAAAGAAAATCAGAGAGTGTCCCAAAAGGGACAACTCAGCAGAGAGAGAACCTACCTTTTTGGCAGAGTCATCCAAGGAATTTTTCACAGCTGAACCGTCCCATTTGTCAATTTTTACTGGCTTGTCATCAATCTTCCACTGCAAGGGAAACGGTGTGGAGTGAGGGGAATTTCATCCCAACACACTTGCTCCTGCTGTGAGCACCAAGACAGGAGGCAAACCAGGAAGCAGCTGCCTGTTTGGGAAAACCTGGCTGGGCAGAGGCGATCTGCACCCAAAAGCTGCCTGAGCAGCACTGTTCTTGGGCAGGTTTCTGCTTATGCACCTCATCACAAGTTTACAGTGGCTCTGACAGCACATTTCATTTTGCTTCTACGTGTGCTGCTCCTGCTGCTATCCTCAGGAAGTGACTCCTCAGGAGTCGGGCTGAATTACTGCCTTTGGATGTACTCCTGCTTTCCAGCCACACTGCTACACACGGGCTCTTGGGGGACGGAGGGAAATTCCAAGAACCCCCAACTCTCTTTGTACAAAAGTAGGATTAAAAG
The DNA here is from genome assembly GCA_013397075.1 of Rhabdornis inornatus. Taxonomy (NCBI): domain Eukaryota; kingdom Metazoa; phylum Chordata; class Aves; order Passeriformes; family Rhabdornithidae; genus Rhabdornis; species Rhabdornis inornatus. The sequence continues at coordinate 327,254 of VWZS01007437.1, read as the reverse complement.
GCACAAACATGAAATTTCAGTTAGAACAATTCTCTGGAGCAAAAGCAAAGGACTCTGTCACTCTCCCATATTCAAATCTTCTGCAGGGATGGGTCCCTCCCCATTAACAATTCCCATACACAATGGCTCAGCTTTTCCAAGGGGTCCACCTTCTCCTGAACTACATTATTTTTTGGTGACACATCCATCCAAGCCCTGAGTATCTTAAGTCATCCCCTGTTTCAAACAGGTGAGTGACTGGAGCTGGAATCTTAGCTGCCAGTAAAGCCATCCTCAATTTCACTCATGTTATTTTCCTGCTCTGGAAGCTCCCAAGCTGGATTGATTAACTTCCAGTCCACAGAGCTCCTTTCCCTCCTCTGGAAGGAACAAAACCACTTTAAAATATGATGCAAAACTCGATGTGCTTCCTCTGCAGCCACACAGGGAAAAGCCCAGTTATCCCCCAGGCCTGGCACGTGGGAATTATGAGGCACACAGTGAATATCACTGCGTGTCCACGAGGTTTGCACAAAAGCAACGGCCAGGAGGATCTAAAAACCATGGAGAACTGGGACAGAGCTCTCACATCAGTGTATGCTACCAAATATTTTAAGCGGCTGCTTTTTAAAGCATTTTCTTCCAGGGTTAATTAGCGCACATGTTAATTGGAAGCCAAAGCCTTTGCTGTAAGAGGATAGGGTCGAATTCTTTCCACTATTTATTTTTCCTTATACAGGCATCTACAGCAGTTGGAGGGGGGTGACCAGGGCTGAAGGGAGGATGCTCAGGGATGGGGATGCTCAGGGATGAGGATGCCCAGGAATGAGGGGGGATGCCCAGGGATGGGGACGCTCAGGAATGGGCATGCTCAGGAATGAGGGGGGATGCTCAGGGATGGGGATGCTCAGGGCTGAGGATGCCCAGGGCTGGCGGGGAGATGCTCAGGGGTGGAGGATGGATACCCAGGGCTGAGGGAGGGATACCCAGGAGTGAAAGACGGAAGCCCGGGGCGGCGGGGGAATGCGCGGCGCTGCCTGGGTACCCGGGCGGGCCGGGGAACGCTCGGGGCGGCTCAGGAGCCCCGCTCGCAGTACCTTGTCCAGGAGCCCATTCCGGCCGCTTTTGGCCGCCATCTTCTCGCCGCCTCCGCCCCCGCCCCGCCCGCGACACCTGGGCGCCGCTGATTGGTCGTGCGGGAGGAAGTCCGGCCCCCCTCGCGCCGCGCGGCACGCTGGGAAATGCAGTCCGTCCAGCCCGCCATCCCTATGACGTGGAGAAGGTGTTCGCATCATGGAGTCACAAATTTGGAGGGGAGCGACCTTAAAGCCCATCCAGTCCCACCCCCTGCCACGGGCAGGGGAACCTTCCACTCAACATCAAGTTACTCCAAGTCCCGTCCGACCCCCAAAAGAGTTGTCTAGCCTGGCACAGCTGCCCAGGGCAGTGGCGGAGTCCCCATACCTGCAGGGATTTAAAGCAATGTGGATGTGGCACCTGGGGACAGGGGTTAATAATGGTGGCCTTGCAGTGCTGGCGGACTCGATGACCTTGGAGACCTTTTCCAGCCCTACCTATTCCATGGTTCTATGATCTCCAACACAATACAGCACTCTGCTGTGTGGCTGAGCCATGTGAGGAGGATGCTGCTTATTCCTCCTTAATTAGACCCTTCAGGTACAGCTCGGCCCCAGCTGCCACAACAAGGAACCTCCTGTTTTCCACTGCAGGAGATGCAGTGCTAAGCTAGGTGGCCATTTGGACTGATCCAGTTTAGCTGCTTTGAAGTAGGATGTCAGTTTTATGTTAAAAGGATCAACAGCAGCCCCAGTCCGGTCTCCTGGCAGATGCAGCTCCCTACAGTGACAGCAAGTAATGGCTTTTCACCTGTCTTTGCTCAAGCCTGTTATTAATGAACCTCTTTGTACCTTTGTTCCTTTTGGTGGGGATTGGGTCTGGCTTGTCGCCCTGGCTGTGCCAAGACATTCCCGGAGGAAAGCGCACATTGTCCTCAGTGTTTGTGAGAGCGGAGGGGGCGGAAGCGGAGCAGGCTCAAGTCCTTGGGCAGCCTCTGGCAGCGTTCCCGGTCACATGGAGGTGCCAGCGGAGCTGGAAGTGGAGGAAGGACAGCTTGAGTACGTCCTGCTGCAGATGTCAGGGATCCAGGCAGGATGGGTGAGCAGCACCCACCTCTCCCTGCCCGCATGGAAAGCACGGGTGTGTTCCAGTGGGACAGGGCTCAGCTCTGCCAGGGTGCCACATGGACACTGCTGGGCTCCCTGGGATCTACAGCTGCATTAACCCCAGCCAGCCCAAACCCAGCTGTTGGGAGATCAGCCTCGGATTACAAGGGGTTTGTCCTGAGAGGAAGTGGAACTTGGCTCTCTGAGCTTTTCCAACCAAATGATTTTGTGATTCTACAATTACTCCACAACCTCCCTCAGATGGAGGCAAGTGTCACCTGTCTGGGTCAAGCAGCAGCAGGATCCTGCTTGTTTCCAAGCACAGCAAGAAGCAGGGAGTTTCACTGTCAGAACCTGGTTTTATTCTGTTTGAACCTCGGCCTTTGCCCTGCAGTTCAAGTCCCGGTTGCTGTTAAAATAAACACTGTTATTTGTACACATTTGTTGGCATATTTCTGGTTTGTGACAATTTTTTCACAAGCAGGATTTACTCTGTTTCAAACAACAGAAGCCACAACATGACAGATGCCTGCATGTCATTCCACTCACACATTTCACACATGCAAGTCAGCGGTCCTTTGGTGCCTTCCATCGCTTTGTAACACATTCAGGTGAAGCCACGGGGGTTCAGCGGAGACCAGAACGACCGTGAAGAGTCTGCAGCCAGCCGGTGCTCTGCTGCCGAGCGGAGAACACGAAAGCACAACGATTTAAAGCGTTATTGGAGAAAGTGTAGCGACATCTAGATTGGTTTTGAACAGTTTGACAGCAAACCCCAAGGAAAGCAGGCGTGCTCCCCCCGCCCGTGCCCAGCTGAAGGCTTTCCCGTTTGCATAGTGAGGAGCTAGCTCCAGAGCTGCACAGACGCGGGGAGGGGACAGGGCGGTGCCAGGAGCCTGTGGCACGCGGGGATCATCCCAGCTCCGTGCTGTGCTTCCATCCCGGGACATCCCGTGGGGCTCCACCGTGGGCAGTGGGTAGTTTCTGTCTCATGTCCCCCACTGGGCCAGAGGGTCCAGGCTCTCCGAAACGCTTCCCCTCATGTGTGGGACGAGCTCTTTGCCAAACTTCTGCTGGACAGCTGGGAGACAGGACAGGGCTGTCAGAGGGCGGAGCCCTGCCCTCGGAGCATTGCTAAAGGCTTGTTTTCTAAAATCAGTGAGAGTCTTTAAGGCTTCGATCTCCCCCTTTGCTTTCACCGAGAAAATACAAAGAAGCGCTTGTTCAAGCTACACTTCATGACTACTGTGCACTGCATGTACAATAGCATTGGAAGAGAAATACTGACAATATAGAATAACGTCATACAATCACCTGGCATGATCCCTTTTGGCACTTTTCCTTCATTTATCTCATCTTGCTGACTCCAAACACGGACCCTTCTGTACGGCTTTTCCCGGGCAGAGAGCTCCAGGGGGTCAGAAAACAACTTTCTGGGAGTCGGTGGCATCTTTGGCAGACACAGTCCTCCTGTCACGGAACCAACCCCAGCCCCTCCGGATTAGACAGCTTCACATTTTGGGAGGACACTCCCATGCCCGTGCTGTCCCACAGCCAGCAAGGAATGCCTTCATCCCGGAGGGAAGGCAGCTGAGGGTTACAAAGGACTTTCACAGAAGAGTGAATAAATACTGGGTTTAATCTCGTGCTGCATCCACTGTTCAGCAGGAGGTATTTTCCTTCTCAGCTGGCACGATTTCTGGCAAAGGTGGTGTCATTCCTCACCTTTACAGGGGAGAGGCTGGGTATTCCTGCTCTTTCGAGTGTAATTATTTACAATTTTTGTTGTTTTTTGCAAGCTAACACAAACATCGAGAGTGTTAAATTAATAAAACATTCATCCTGGCTTTGCATCGCCGCAACCCTTCCCTGACATGACCGTGATTCCACATCCAAAGGTCTCCTTGAATGCAGATGCCATGGCCTGTGCGTGATCCTTGGAGAGTTGGGATCTCTGTTTTGGGGGCAGCCAGGAGCAAGAGGGGGCCCATGAAGCTTTTTTTGGCTGGAGACAAGCTCCAGCCCAGGCACTGCCTTCTACACTTCTGCCCAGCTTGGATTTGGGATCAGGAAATTAACGCACAAACCTCAAAATATTTATAAAATCTTTTCAAGAGAAGGTATTTAAGACACTGGCCTAGTGCATTGGGCTGTGAAATCTGTTTTAAGAGGGGAAAGAAAAGATACATTCAGCATGTAATCTATTTTTTATGGTGTCAGCAGCCCAGGCCCAGCTGAACCCCCACAAACACCACAAGAAAAAAGGAAACTGTTTAGGGAAGTCTGTTTGGGGCTCCAGGGATGAGCTGCAGAAAAGGGGGTCTGTAAAAATAATTCTAAATCTAAATGCACCTGGGAAGTGCATATTGTAGCTCTAAATGTTGGGAAAAACAGCACGGATTCCGAGTTAAAGCTGTGGCTTTCCCTCCTGAGCTCTGAGGGCCAATCTAGGCCATCACTACTTCTCTCTGTGCTGTTCTTCTAGGCCCAGACAAGGCTCCAAGTCCTTAACTCCCTTCTAATTCACAGCTGCACAGAGGAACAGGTTTTGGTTTGGGTCAAAAGGGCCTGCTTCAAGCAGCACCTGCCGAGGCTGTGGTGCAGGAGAGGGAAGGCAGAGCAGGCCAGGTCTCACCAGCCCCGGGTACAACTTCAACCATCCAGTAGTTTGTGTGGCAAGGAGATACAGAGATAGAGATATATATTATGGAATCATTGCTATAAGATTTCTCAAAACAAAAGTGTCGATCTGTTGAAATATAGTATTTAAAATATATAAATTTTACCCAATAAAATATAAGATTTCTTTTTTTTTTCCTCTTTTTTTTTTTTAAATCCAGTTCAATTAGGAAAAAAGAAACTGCCAGGGTCCTTGCAGTGAAAAAGAAAACCAGTCCTCGTTTTCTTTTTGACTGTTTAAGATGGAGGGAGAAAATTCAACTGCTTTTAGATAGAGGAAATTGGGCAATTCTGTTGTCTTAGATCAGATCAGTCTATTTATGTGCACTGGCTGCCCTCCCTTCACAGGATCCATAGGGAAGTTTGCCCCTGCCCTGTGCTCATCCCAAAAACACCCCTGCCACCTGGCACACAGGGGGGGCAGGATGGGTAATGCCACAACCCCTGCCTCAGACAAAGGTGCCCATGGGCCTGGAGGGTCCCCATGAATACTCTGCAAGGCAGCTGCCAAGGACTGATTTGGAAGGGTACTCTTTGAGCTACACTACTGGAAATAATCCATGAAATTAATCCATGGAAGAGGGTTAGAAACACTCAGAGGGTGGCCTGCCACATCTGGGCAGAGCACATACGCTCCACCAAGCCCAGGCTCTGAGCCAGCTCTGCTCCAGGCCCAGTTTCATGCCTGGAAGTTGTTAGTGCATTGCTCACCTGAGCTTTCTTAGTGGTTTGAAGCTGAAGCCAGGAAGCTGGAGCAGGGGCAGGGCCCTTGGGACAGCTGGGCTCCTGTTCCATCAGCTGCCTGGCCGGATCTCTCGGGATGCTCCTCTGGGACATGCAAGGACAGGCCTTAGGTGTGCTGAGAGAGCTCTTAACTGAGCAGGGGACATGGCAGCTGGGAGGATGTCCTTCCAGAACTGGCTGTCCTTCCCTGGCCAGCATTTTCCTTTCTTCAGTACTATAGGGAAGAACAGGAAACCCTCTTGGTTTGGAAAAGACATGGACTGGGAGAAAAGCTCCCTGGGTCCCAGTGCTCAGCATGTGGCTCCAGCTGCTCCACCTGAGCTCTCTCCCCTGTCACAAACATGAAATTACAATTCCCTATCAGGTTTTTCAGCAAAATCCTTATTTTAAGTCTTTCTTTTCACTGCATTTGGCTTTCTGCTTCACGAAAGTGATGAATGATCTGTGCTGCTGCTGCAGACAGTGAGATACATTCATTTGGAAGTACTATGGGGGGCTCTGTCTAGGACTCCCCAGGAGAAATATGGAGCACGGGCAAGAGGCTGACCCCACAATCGGATGCAGCCTGAGGGAGAAAATGGGGCAGGCAGAGAGAAGACTCTCAGACAATTTCCATGAGCAGAGCTCAGATTTCTCCTGGCAAGGGATGGCCCTCATAGCCCACGTTCACAACCCTCCTAGCTGGGGATCCCAAGTGTGCCCGACTGCTGTGGAGGCCTTGCAGTGTATTCACGGGGATGACAGACAATTCCTTCAGACCAACGGGCTGGAGAGGACCGCAGGATTTTTTTTCTCATTCTTTCTCTTTTTTTTTTAAATCTGAAAGGACGCTGGCTTCTCTCTGAACTGGACCTAGAAATGTCTTACCACCGAAATGAAAAAACAATTGCGTGGGTGGAAGTAGGGCAAAAAAATAGTTTTCCTGTAAGATAATCTGATAAACCTCATCGTCCTCTAGAAAGGCAACATCGTCCAGCAGTGCTACTTGGCACCCAGAGTGCCCTTGGACCGCAGCAGATACCGATCCACACGGACTTTCCGCCTATCCACTGTCCTGTTCTCGCTGTCGAAAATCCGCTGCAGGTGCAGGGCCAACCTCCTGTCCTCCTCCTCTTGCTGGAGCTTCTGCTCCACGTCCCGAACCTCTGGAGGCAGGCCCACCTCCCCTGCCACGTGCCTCAGTCTTTTGACGGAGCCGTTGTGCTCCAAGTGCTTTGTTTTGCAGCGTCTCTTCCGGCCCCGCCGCAGCAGCGGCGGCTGCTCCCCGATGATGTTCTCCACGGAGCTGCAGGTGCTGTTCTGTACGTTGATCAGCTCGCTGTTGTTCAGGTATTTCAGCTGCTTCTTCCCCGATGCCTTGACGGGGACTCCGAGGGCGCTGTTGTCAGGCAGCGATGCGCTGACGCCCATGAGTCTCCTGCTCAGCATTTTCGGGCCTAGACTAAGACAGGATTTGTCCATGAACGTATTCGCTTTTAGGTCAGGGGCTTCAGCCACTCGTGTGTTTAGGGAGGTTACGTTTGATCTCACATCTGGTTCAGCAGCACTGTCATCGGCGGTTAAGGCCTGTGAATCTCTGTTCTTCTCACTCCCTCTTCCCAGCTTCATTTCACTGACAGAGGGGAGGATATCCAGCTCAGGGCGAGGCTCTCCTGCTGTGTCAGGTGGGAGGTGATCATCCTGCACTTGTGGCTGCTCTTTAGCGCAACTGCTGGAGTTGGTGACGTCAGGAACCACAATGTCTTCCCCAGGCTCCGAAGCCAAGGACGTAAGGGTTGCTTTAGAGAGAGTCTTTTTGATCTGACGCTCCTGAAATATCTGCTCCCATTTTTTCAGTATTCTAGGACTGGCCTCGTAGGTTGTTGGCTTCTGCAGGCTGCGGCTCAGGTTTCTGGGGGTGGATTTGATGATGAGGGGGCTCAGGACTCTGCCGTCGGGGAGCCTCTTTGGGGGCGTGCACGGGGAGCAGACGATAGGCTTGAAGTGGTTGAGCTCCTCCGAGATGCTGTCGTTGCTCTCGGGGCTGATGGAGCGCTCGGGCCTGTGCAGGGCCGACAGGGAGGACACGGCGTTGAGCACCAGGCGCTTCTCGGCCGTCAGGTCGGGGGCGGACAGGCAGCGGTGGTTCTGCGTGGACGACAGCACCCCGAGCAGCGGCGTGGACGCGCCCGTGACGGGCAGCACCTGCAAGGCAAGGCAGCACAGCTGGGAAAGGCGCTCAGGGAGCTGCACATGGACAAGCACGCGAGAGGAGAGCGGCAGAACGGATGGCTGCCCTGCACAGCTGTCCCCGACAGCCTCTGCTGTCACAGCACCTTCCATGGCTGATGTGGGACGTGAACAGAGACTCCGGAGTCCAGCACAACCTGGGCGTCAAATTTATTTCAGTCTGAGAGCTGCTCTTGCCACAAGTAACAGCCACTGCGATGGCAAAATCACACGATCACAGGACAGTTTGGGAGAGGAGTGATTTTAAAGACCATCTCATTCCACCCTCTTCCATAGGCAGGGACACCTTCCACTAGACCAGATTTCTACAAGCCCTGTCCAACCTGGCCTTGAAATGTGTTTTCTCTTTACCTGGATAAATCTGCCCATTTAGTGGTGTTAGGTTGATGGCTGGACTAGATGACCTTAAAGGTCTCTTGCAACCTGGATGATTCGGTGATTCTGTAAAGACAAGGAGAAGCCAAGAAGCACTGCCCTGTCCTGGCTGAAGGAAACCACGCTTCTCAAGGGAAATGACCTCCGAATTACTTTTTGTTCCTTTCCAAGCTATGGGAGAGAAAGAATAAAGACTTGGCCCAGGTATAAGAGGTGCCTGGCACTTGGGGATGTGGGTTAGGAGTGGTTGTGGTGGTGCTGTGTGGATGGTTGGACCTGATGGCCTTGAGGGTCTCTTCCAACCTGGATGATTCTCTGATCAAGAGCAACATTTCTTGTCATCCCTAAGACAGTCCCTGAATGCTGCTACACTTGGGCATAATCCCGGCACAAATAAATGAGAGAGGGAACACCACACACAACTGCAAATGGTCTTATGCTTAGCACTGAGATGAAATATTTTTATCCAGCAGCTAGTGTGTACAATAGCAGCCATTCCCTGCTTAGTCTGAAAGAAGGTTTTTTCCACTCACTTATTTTGAGGTCAAAGTAAGTTTTTGGAATACCCTGTACTGGAACTCTAATTGGTCCATAAGGCATCCTCTTAAAAAAGAAGAAAGTCGTTGGGGGGCAAGGTAAGTTATGGATCTTTGCTTTGGGCTCAGTCCAGCTCCTATCAGCTCAGATGGCAGATTGCACAAGTTGCTGCTCCTCGTGGGATCTCTGGATCTGAACCCTCTCCTTCTCCATCAGGGATGGAACTGATCCCAAGAAGGAGGGGTGTCAGCACTTTGGAAGTGTCCAAGGCCAGGTTGGATGAGGCTTGGAACAACCTGGGATAGTGGAAGGTCTCCCTGCCCAGGGCAGGGGGTTGGATGAGCTTTAAGTTCCCTTCCAACCCAAACCATCCTATGATCCCATGGAGACCAGGCCTTTGGATCTTCTATAGTATGGAAGTGACAAGGTATCCTGATGTCAGGAAAGCAGTGGGTTTTGTTCTGTTTGAACAGCTTTGGAGATAAAGGGAAAGGAAGAGAACATTATTTTCCTAAACTTCTAAAAGATTTTTCTTTACCTGGCTGGGGATTTAGCCCTGAAAAGAAAATGAATCACAAAACAAAAGCCTGATGAAAACCCTTTCAACTTCCAATTAGCCTCCAATGATACACACGCACCCTGACACCTGCCTGCTTTTCTGTTCAGTAATTCCTAACCCAGCAGGTTTTATTGGGAGCCACAAGGAAGCAATTGGCCCTGTGGCGATAACACAGTGCCACAAAGCCCATATTTTCTATCTCCAGATTACCGGTGCTGTGTAACCTCAGATAAGAACATTTACATACAGGAACCTGTTTCCAGACGCCGCCTGTACCTTTGTTTTGGTGGCTGGGGCTGATCTCTGCCTGCTCTTGGATCTCTCCTGAATGGTGTCGTTGCAGCTCCGACTCCTCTCCACCTTGGAGGTTAAATTCCTGAAAAGCAGAGGGGTGAGAACAGGATACTGTTTGTGACCTTAGGAACAATTAGCTCAACAGCCCTGGCAGTTGCTTCCTGTGGGAAAGGCATCAGCCTTGGCAGCACCTGGCTGGCAGAGATCCGTCCCGTGCCCTCAGGGAAAAGGGATCCAGGAATCCTGGATTTGTGGCAGAGCCCTGGCCTGTGTTCATGGCTCTGCACTGAACACATGGACACCTCTGCCCACGGCTCACAATGAACTGAGGTCAGCGCTGAGGAGGAGCTGGGGAAACTCCTCTGCTTCTCATGTGGAAACACACCTGGTTATTCAGCTTCCACTGCACCAAAGCAACAGCTTTCCAGGGAAAAAGCTGTTTGGGGCTGATGCTATTCCTTCGTATCTGTGCTGGAGAGGGAACCAGCACTCTTGAGTTCACCCTATGGAATTTTGATTTCTGACTAATAGTTTAAATCTACAGGCAATGATTTTTCTCCTTCATGGGATGAACATTAACTTTCTTAACTTCCAGGCAGGGAGTAATCAGACAGATACCACGTTCTAGCAACGAGTCTGCTCTAAAATTCCAGAAAAAAGAATCACTTATTTTAGAATGGATCCACCATTTGAATTAGAGCATCTCAGGTGTGTTTAAAACAAGTCAGAAGAACACGTTTAAGGGACATGAAATAAAGTCTCAGCATCTTACCCTGAAAGGAAAGCAAAGGAGTAGGCACTGGTCTTGGAAACAAAAGCTGACCGATGTGTTTGCTTGCCCTGGAATGGTTCTTCATTCTCGGAATCCGAGAGACGTTCAGGAAACTGAAGTCAATCAAGGAAGAGTTAGCTGACATGCACAACAAAAAGAATAACTTGGAAAATAAAGCTCTTTCTTGCAAAAGTGTTAAAGATCCCCAAATCCCCCATTTCTGATAATACAGAGAGGACATAAAGCGTAAATAATACAAATATAAGCACACAGCTCTTATATATAGCTGTCAGTCATGAAATAAAGGTAATTTATTGATCAAGAAAATGTGGGAAAATTCTACAATACAGGTTACTATAGGGTGTTGGTTACTCAGCCCCCATGGGTCAGCCTATCAAATGGAAATTTTAAGAGCATTTCTGGCAGAGCCTCTCAAATGAAATGGGAAATAGGCAGAAGTCAGCATGAAGAATGTGTTGAACTTTAGCTGTACAAGTTCACTGCACAAGATTCACGGAGAAATGTCCATGCAAATGCACACAAGCCTGAAGACCAAGGATATCTCCCAAGCTGAGGGGATCTGCTGTGTTAGGAAGAGTCACATGGCAGAGGGTAAAAAGGGGGACAGAAAGCTCTAGAGGAACATCTGCAGTCATAACAGACCTTAGAAGACAGTTCTCATTAACAAGGATCTTTATAGTCTGCCAGCTCATACCCTTCATAAACTATAAAATCCCAGTCAAGGAATCCTGGAAAGCCAAAGAATGAACATTTTGATATGTGGGCAGGAAGGAGAGGCATGAGCTTACTTACACAGTCTTGGTTCCCTTTCAGCACTACAGCTTCATCTTTTTTCTGCTGTTCCTCCATTTTTCTTTTCCCTACGTCCATGTCATCTAGAATGAACTTGTGAATCAGATCCTCAGACGTCTTTTCTTCTTGTAGTTTCTCTTCTCTCAGCTGGAAATAGGGACAAAAGAGGTAGAGCAGTTATAATTTCAAGTCCTACACTTACAGATTGGCAAGACAAGAGTTTGGTCACATCATTTAATTTTGTGCCTTCATTTCTCTAGTCCAGGGTAGAGCTACTGCCTTCCTCTAACAATTATGTGAAGATTGGTTTGCTTCTATACCACATTTGTGTTTTATACACAAGCACCACGGATTTCATCTTCTTTGCAAAACAACAAAGGCACTGTGAGGCCCAGGGCTGGACAAAGCCTTCTCTGCCACTGTATTTTCTAAAACAGAGACAGAAGCTTTTCTCTACTTGTAGGTAGAGAAAATAAAAATGTGCAGAACTAGTTTCAGGCAAGCTGTGATATTTCAGTTTTAGCCTTCTGATGGCCTGACATGCAGCACACACAGTTTGGCAGACACATCAGCAGCATCATCTGAAATGAAAGGTGAGATACAGCAATTCCCATGTTGAAAGCTACACAGGAGGTGACATCTCATTGTTTCACCGATGTGTTGGGATGCAGAGGATCCAGAGAGGCCACCTTGCCCCTGAGAGCTGACTCCAGGCTCAAAGCTTGAATTCAGTTTCAAACACAGAGAACTGCAAGGGAATGCCAGGGTCTGGGACACAAGGTACATGGACACTGACTCTGCTGCACTATTTTGCTCCTCACCTAAGGAATCAAACTCCCCTTTTCTGCTAGGACCTTGTTTTGGTTTTGTTTTTTTTTTTGAAGGCTTACTATCAGAACCAACAACACCCCTCTTCTCCTCCTTTCCACTACCTTTTCCTGATGAAGAGCTTGGCAGAACATACTTCAAGGAACACCATCAGATTGTCCCTGCCCACGGTAGCCAGCTCCCTTCTCCCTCCATCACCCAGCCATTTTCCCAGCTTGTGTCTTGGCTCTTCCTCAACTCAGACACAGCCCAGGAATATTCTACACGGATCTGTATATAGCACAGATATACAGATCTGTGTAGAATATTCCTGGGCTCCCTCCTTCCTCCATCCACCCTCCTTGCAGAAGTTATCCGGACCTTTGATCGACACATCTTCATCCCGTTCATGAACCACAGCACGAGGAATTCATATCCCTGGGTTTTTCCTCATATTTGGGCATAGGCATCTCAGGTGCTTCAGAACCTCCCTAACTCAAAAAGGCACTGGGGGATGATGCAACAATTCCTCATTCTGCCAAAAACATTTAGTGCTTTTCTTCCCTGCTGGAGGAGGGGAAAACCCCAAAAGTATGGACGTAAGGATGACAAAGAAAACGGAGTTCAGGAGGCATTACAGGAAAAGCACATTGTGATTTTCGAATCGGGAAAGACCTGAATCCTACTGAATCCAAGCCCCCAGAGATAAGGAAGAGAGAAACAAGGAGGAAGACAAGGAGGAAGACAATGAGGAAACAAGGCAGAAACCAGGAAAAACTCTACTGTTTGGCTGATAGTGGGTGTTCAGCAAATATTTTCAAAGACTGGTTTGACTCCTTGCTTAGAGTTGTTTCAAGATGTATCTTTAAATTCCTCATCTATTAATAATCTCAAGCAATAACTACAACAGAGTCTGACTAACACAGATTGTGACCACATGACGCAGATATGATGAATAGACTGCTCTAAGTCAACAGTATTGCTGCCTTTTTTGAAGCATCTGAAAAACAAATTCACATCAAGATCTACCATAAAGTTCGGTTTGGTTTTTTTTGGCTGGCTGAAATACTACCCAGCACTCGTGTCCCTCCTGAATTTCTCATGTGGAAGAAAGTTATATGGAAAAATTCACTTTTCTGGCTAAATGATAAAATCGAAAGACACAAGAACATGTAACAACACACAGGAATATTTAAGGATTTTGGGGAAATCCATGGCACAATTAGTGTGAGGTGACAACGCAAGCTTTGCTGACAGTGAAGTCAACAAGGCAACAGTAGAATCCTAATCCTAATTAATAGGACACAAAAAAGAATTTAGATCCAGAATTAAGGTTGCAAACAAAATCAAACTCTAATGATAAAATCTGTACTAATTACAAAAATACTAATTTGAAGTAGCCTTAGTGTAAATTGTCTCCCAGAGAATTTCCTTCCGGACGCGGCAATGCTGTGCTGGGACAGGAGAAGAAGAAACTGAAACACGTTCCCTGGGAGAGGGACCTCATGTTATCAGAGTACCATCTCTGAAACACTGGATGCAGGACCAACAGCTGCTGTGAACAGCACAGTTAGCAGAAAATCCATTTTAGTCCTTTTGGATACTGCGACTGCAGGGGGAAGAAAATGCTGTACAAGCAATCGATAATTGTTCACTCAAGGAACACCCATTTCAGAACCATCACTCCTGACTATAACATTTATTTGCAAAAGTTTGGCAAACTCACGTTTGGTATCTTCTCTTCCCTCCACAAACTGTCCAGGCTTGCTGCCTCCTGGAGCCTGCTCCGTCTGCCCTGGCTCTGGGAAGCTGCATGTCAGCACATGCCTCAGGTAGGAGTTTCCCTCCCACTGTGTGTGCTTACAAGCAACAGACTTGCTTGTGATAGAAAGACAGCTGGACAGGATGAGTTAGGGTTTTAGTACACAGAAACGACAGACTCCTCTGGAAAAACATAAAATGCAAGAGCACCAAGGGCACAAAAGAGGAAAACACAACCTTGCTATCCTGCACAGACAGCAAATATCTATCTCATTCTGAAAGCCAGCTGAGAAAATTAAGCTATGAGATAATCCATGTCAAGTAAAATCTCTTCAGTACATAAAATTATGGTACCACTTTGTTTTCAACTGCAAAAAGTGGGGAAGCAGGTCAAGAGTTCAGATACATAAAGCAGCTCACATCTGAGAGATGTAAAAAGGTTTGGAAATGCTCCTCTCCCTTCCTCAGGAGGGAAGCCCAGGTTATCCCCATTGCACAGGCAGGGAAGCTGGGATGAAACCCCGTGTCTCGAGACGTGGAAGGAAACCCAATCATATACAAGCTTAGGTTCCCAAACCTGAGTTCCTGTTTCCTCCTGCCTAACTCAGAAGTTCAGAGATACCAAGAAACTCTTGATAAGTAGCGACAGTCACAATTTTGCTTCCCTACAACTTCCTGACAGGAGGGTAAAGCCAAGCGAGAGTCAGTCTCTCATCCCAGGTAACAAGTGACAGGACAGGAAGTAAAAGCATCAGGTTGCACCAGAGGAAGTTTAGGTTGGATATCAGGATAAATTTCATTGGCACAGCCACCCAGGGCAATGGTGGAGTCTCCATTCCCAGAGGGATTTAAAAGCCATGTGGGTGTGGCACAGGACATGGGATAGTGGTGGCCTTGGCAGTGCTGGGGGAATAGTTAGACTCCATCTCAAGGGGCTTTTCCCATCTAAATGATTCTGTGATTCTATTCTGATTCTATGAATAGGGAAACGGTGCAACTGCATCATCAGTTGTCATTTTTACCAGCAGAATTTCATCCTCCAGCATGACGATTCAGAGAATCTCCTCCCACATGGCTCTTTCAGCTGAGCTTCACAGAAAGTGAGTTTAAGCTGGCAGGGGGAAGAAACCCATCTCCCATCTGGCAGGGAGCAAGAAGGGGAAGGCAGCAGGCTGAACAAGAACAGGACAAAAACGTGGCCAAATGCCAGAAACATGGTAAAGTATTTCCCTCTGACTGGAAGGGAAGGGAGAAGTGTTTGCACTGGGCTGCACACGGTACCTTTTTGCTGAAGTCAAACTGTAGATGTAAAAACCTTTTCAGCTGCAGCCTGACCATGCTGCAAATGCAGTTGCTTAAACTCGATAGAGAACTGCTGCTGAAAATGCCACAAGTGCCACGACTTTGCACACAAAGTGTCCCTGCCCTCCTGGCAAGGCATCTCAGTTGGAGAAGAGTTTGCAATTCCTGTGATCAGTTAATGAAATAGTCAGCCAAAGCTATCACTGTAACCTGCAGGGACACTGCCCATCAGTAAAAATAAATAGAAAGCTCTAGTTTGGAATAGTTTCTTTTTTGAGGAGAAGGAGATGCCTTATGCTGCAAAAGCCTTCATGGAATTACATCCACAACCAAACAGTCACTCCAAAGAAGGTACATTTCCATGTTCTGGAAGGCAGACTCAGACAGCAAAATTTGGCTTCTACATGCTCAGTTACAGCCATTTCCTGAACTGGCTGAACTGCATAAAGAGAATAAATGACCTTTGTTATAAAACAGGAGAAAAGAGCCCTTCAGGTTTCCCTACAGGTAGGATGGCATTCCTGCAGGAAATCCAAGTTATTCTGGAAGAAAAACCACAATTACCCAAAATACTGACCTTCCTTAGCTGGCTTTCATATTCTTCTCGGAGTTCTCCCGTTTTGCTTAATTTAATGGGTGCTCTGAATATAAAATCTGGAAAGAAAAGGGGAAAAAAAGGAAATATTTTTTAGTGCAGGATAACTGGTGTTGGCCATTATTTCCCAAAAAGGGTGAGATCTCCACAGGCTGCACAAGAGCTTCTGCAGCACTTTTTTCAAGCCCAGATGTTTATATTCTGCCACTGCTATCACAGCTCTGTTTAACATACAGAAACATCGGGAGGAGGATGGCCAAGCAATCCCACTTTGCACTTCCCGAGTTTCCTTTGAGATTCTCAAGAGTCCTTGACAGGCCGTTAAGCAATCAGGGAGCATTGGGAGGATGTAAACACAGGGGTGAAGTAACAGCCCGGGGATGTCACAGGGAATCTGAGTCCCGGGAATAAACCCAGGCTTTAGGCACAGGGAATCTGAGTCCCAGGAATAAAGCCAGGATTTAGGCGCCTGCTTCAGCCAGACACCCCAGGCACACAGGCTGCCAGCAGCAGCACCGCACCCCCAATTCACACCCCTGCCCTTCTGCCGCTGACGCCAGTGCATGGAGAAAGCTCCCCGTCTCCCCGATAATGCCTCCTCCACATCCCCTTCCAGCCGCCGGCAGTGCTGTCCCGCGGATCCGGAGCAAGCACAGCCCTGCTCCCGCTTGCAGCGCACTCCCCAGATCAGGGCTCTGGAGCAGAGCGGGCAGGATGCTCTGTCTGGCAGAAATTCCCTGTCCTGCTCCCACTTCCTCCCTTTCCCCTCGGGAATTCAGGAACCAAAAGCATACGGGCACAGGGTTACAGCTCAACTTCCATTCCCGGAGTATATGATTCCCAAAGGAGTCCCTCGATTGTAACAGCCTCAAAGCTCCCTCCCACTTCTGTGCACTGCAAGTCTGGGCAAGTTGCACTTCAGTTGGAGTAGCCTGGAGGGAAAAGGGAACAACCAGAACAAAACAATAACCCCTGGACAACCATCCTGGCTCAGTCCATACCAGTATTCCATGCAGGATGCAGCACAGTTCATCATCCCAACATGCTACGGTCAGGATGGGACAGGTTCGAGCAAGGAGCAAACATCAGGGGTACTTCCTTTTCCCACCCTGCTAAAATTAAAGGGTATAAACCAGCAGCTCCACCACATGTTTTCACAGAATCCCAAGATTATTGAGGCTGGGAAAGACATTTGAGACCACTGAGTCCAATCTGTGACCAATCCCACCCTGTCAGCCAGCTCAGAGCACTGAGTGCCCCATCCAGTTGTTCCTTGGACACCTCCAGGGATGGGGACAGCACCACCTCCCTAGGAAGCCCCAGCCAATGCCTGACCACCCTTTCAGTGAAAATATCCCTCCTGCTTCCCAAAGTGAACCTGCCCTGGTGCAGCCTGAGGCTGTTTCCTCTCCTCCGGTCCCTGTGCCCTGGGAGCAGAGCCCAAACCCTCCCGGCTGCCCCCTCCTGTCAGGGAATTGTGGGGACACAGAAGGACCCCCTGAGCCTCCGTTTCTCCAGGCTGAGCCCCCCTCACAGAACTTCCCTTCTGCAGGAAGTGTTTCCACTTGGCTCAGAATGAAAGGTATGGCAGGGTGGATGAATCAAACACCCAGTGACCAGTTGCCGACTGTTTTGCTGGGCATCCTCTGGTTCACAGCCACATTTCCTTTGTCCCTGCAGACGGGCCACAGCCCCGGTGCCAAACATGGCATTTACAGACCGCTGAAATCCCGTTACCACCTGTCCTGCTTTCCCCTGGTTTCCCTTCCAGCGTTCCTAGGGAGCCCTGTAACTTCAGTCCCTCCCACCAGTGAGGGCAGTGCGAACCTCGTAGCCTCCGGAGCTCTGAGCAGGCAATGCTGCCAATGCCAGAGCTACACAAATCACAAAGCATTTCTTTAATATTTGCTTCAGAGGGAGAAAAATCATCTCATGTAAGCAAACATGAAGCATATAGATTATAAGGCCTTTTTTCTCATAAAAGAGTTGCTCTTTCCTCTTACTTATATGCCTGCACGAGCCAGGCTTGTTTTTAAAGGAAAACATCCCAAGTGTCCCTACACATGTGATAAAAATCCCAAACGATGTTGATGCTGGGGAGGTCAGGCTGCATTCCGTGCTTCTGCGCCCACAACCGGCCACGCTGGAAACCTTCCACTGGCTTCCCAAAATGTTTTTTTCAATTGTGTCCTTGAGTGCTTCCAGTTCTTTGTGAACTTTATCAAGCTGAATTTCCACAGAGACGGTCCCAAGAGCAGCAGCAATCTGGAACTCGCCTGCAGCAAACTTCAATTACTTCTCAATGTTTAAGGCTTGTCTCCAGAGCTGAAAAGGTGGAGCTTTCCCCTTCAGGGCACAAGCTAACCCAAGGGAAACACGCACCAGGAAAGATGAGCCACGTCAACTCTCTCATTTCTCACTTGGGTTCAGCAAGCCGGAAGGAATTTTAAATAATGGAATAACATTTATGTGTAAGTTGTAGTGGTTGAGCTAAAGGGGTCCAACACCAGGTGGAGGCAACTTTATCAATAGTATCTTTATGTACCAACTTGTATATTTTACATATGGGTCAAAAAGAGATGAGACCCCAAATTTCCAACTATGTACAGAAGAGATGGAAAAAAAAATCTCTGTCTATCTGCATTTCACAGCATTCCAGAATGGGTCAGGCTGGAAGGGACTGCTGTGGGTCACCTGGTGCCACCTCCCTGCTCAAGCAGGGCCACCCCAGAGCACAGGATTGTGTCCAGAGGGTTCTGGAATATCTCCAGCGAGGGAGACTCCCCACCCCCTCTGGGCAGCCTGTTCAGTGCATAAGTTCTTCCTCCTTCCAGGGGGAACTTCCTGGGCTCAGTCCCTGCCCACTCCTCTGGTGCCATTGCTGGGCCCCGGAGCAGAGCCTGGGACCTGCTTGGAGCCCTCCCTGCACCCAGGGACACCCAGGGACACCCAGTGATACCCAGGGACACCCAGGGCTGAGGGCCCCTCTCAGCTGGGGCTCCTCTCCAGGCTGAGCAGCCCCAGCTCCCTCAGCCTTTCCTGGGCACGGAGATGCTCCAGGCCCTTGCTCAGCTCCAGGAGCTCCTGTCCCGGCTGTGCTGAGGATGCAGAGCTGGACACAGCACTCCAGAGGAGCAGGGCTGGGCAGAGGGGCAGCATCCCCTCCACTGACAGGGCAGAAGGATGCTGCACCCAAGGATGTTTCCGTCGGCACAGAACCATTCCAAGTGGAACCAGACCAGTCCTCGCACTGGGAGGAAGACAAGGCGACCAAAGCATCACATCTTTCTCTGGCACACCTCCCAGGGCCAATTCTGGATGTTCAGGTCCAGGACAAGGCTGCTCAGCCGGTTCAATGTGTGTCACAGCCTAGGACAACAAGAAAGCAGGCAAAACCATGGAAGAAAAGGCTTTTTGCTTGATTTTGCAGCACATCTCCTGCTTGCCCTTCCTCTCGAGTGCTCTGTGGGTCAACAGAACTGGTTTCTGAATGAAGCTGACTCTGAAGGGCTGCTGGGAGGGTGGCAGGTGGGATGCTCTTTCCATCCTGGTGAGAGCACTGAAACAGTCACAGTGGCAGGATCAAACCTGGCATCCTGCTTTCTTATGCTGGCAGACAAGAGTTGCATCCTATTGTGCTCAGTCTTGGAAAAAACAACTGATTTCTGCACTATTTGAGAGGACAAAGGATTTTCTAATTATTTAACACTGGTTTTCTTCCTAAGAGCCATCTGACTTGCAGCCTCAATCCCCTTGAATGAGTCCATGCTTTCCATGCCAGCTCGGCAGTGTCTTACACACCATCTCTGTGGAGCCGCACTCCTGACCGGCACATTTTACATTTACTGGCAAAAGATTCAGAAACCTCCATCTGGTGAATTCAGCAACATGGGCTGACTACAAGTAAAGCTGAACTCGATTCAGAACCCTTTGGTTCCCTGTCTGTTGTTCAGAGGCTCCTGGGTTTTGCCAAACCAATGTCATTGGGCAAGTCCCAGCTCTGCCACCAGCAGCAGCGAATCCCCCTCACCCCCAGCTTCCATAGAAACTTTCAGCAGGCTTTGCAGCTTCCATCTCCCTTGAGGTTTTCACTACTTTCCCTTTAAACTCCTGGCAGTTAACACTTCCAGCTGAGGATGAAATCTTAAATGTTTTTGAAACACAAAACAAGAAGTCAGGAATTTCCTGACCCTAGCACAGGTGTAACCACTACTCAACTGGGAAATTATTTTCCAGGAGTTAATGATCCACTGCCATGCCTCTCACACTGACCACTGGGGCTAGCTCTGGGTCTGGTCCTAATGACTCTCCTCTTTAATGGCTTGAATGGCAGCTTAAAAATAATTTAAGTACTGTGGAGCAGTGGAGAGAGGACAGCGAGGAACGAGATGGAGGTGCAAGCCCTCTGACAGCCTCACAGCACAGTTACTGCCCCCAGAGAGGCATCCTATCCTACCTTCCTAGGAGATCTTAAATTTAACCCATCCCACCAGCAACACAACACTGTGACAAGGAGGAGAAAAGAGATGGTGTCAGTTTTAGTCAGTTTGGTATGGGGAGTAAATCACTGCTTTTCCCAAGGCAGGGAAAGACTTCTTTGGGATTGCCACTTACAAACTTACAGCACTGCGGTCGGGAGACAAAAAAAACAAAAAAAACCAAAAAAACAACTGCAGTGACAGGCTACAGAACAACAGAAATTACAGGAACTGAAGGAATCACCAGGAAATGCTCAAGAACTAGACTGGTTTGCTCCAGCAGGGAAAGGGGAAAACCACTGCCAAAAAAAGACTGGGAGGAAGGAGGGGGAAGTCACTTTACAAGTCTGGCAAAAACACACCACCCCTTTTACAGGAGCATCAGTTACTGATTGTTGTGCATTGCTACTGGGCAGAGGAGAAACAAAAGAAATCTGATTTCTGAAAGGTGAATGTACTTATTTTCTCACAAATCAGGCTGAGCACCTCGCTGCAAACATATTCTGTTCCTTCTCCTTGGCCAACTGAGTCCTCAAACACACACCCGCAATCTCCAGGCCTCCCATCTGCTGCTTCTCTCTGTCTTCCAAGAATTTCACTAAGCAACTGTTTTAATATCAGGAACCTCACTTAACAAAGCAAGACTTTGACTTGATACCTATTTGGACACCTAGTGCAGAATCCCCAGCCTCAGCCACGGTCTGAGAGTTCCTTAAGCCCACTATTATGGAAGAATCCCAAAGGGAATCACAAAAACTGGGACAGGAAACCAAGATTAATTAGCTACTTTAAGCTGGAATAATCAATGTATATCAAGTGATCACACCAAGTAGTTCTAAAGATTCTGCACATTTTAAGTGATTTAATTAAATACCTGAGCCACAGCTGCTCTGGGCAGCCTGTGCCACGGCCTTAGCACCTTTACAGGGAAGAATTTCAACCCAGTATCCCATCTAAACCTGCCCTCTGTCAGTGGGAAGCCATTCCCCCTTTGTCCCACACACATCTCACACAACTCAGGACAAGCAGAGAATTGAAATTAATTCTACTTTTAAAAGCCCAGCTAAGACACTGCACAAGCATTCCTGCAGCATGGCTGGATGCTCTGATCCAAGCTCCCCCGGACCGCGCTGAGTCCATTTAAGCATGACTGACAGCACTGCCCTGGAGCAGAGACTGACTCGGGGAGTTCCCACTGTGCCTCGTCAGGAGGAACCGCTCCCAGCGCTCCAGCTCAGCTCCCTCTGGACAGCCATCTGTCCATTGATTCAGCAAATCCTTCCGTATGAAGGCTTCTTAAATCTCTTCCAGGTTAGTGGGGTTAGTTCAAACCACCAAGTTAGGCTGTTTAAGTTCATCCTGCCAATTCTTCCCACAGCCAATTAGAGGGTGCTGACACAAGCATGAACCGGGAGACCAGAAACATGCTGGGAAAGGAACGGGCTGGGCTGAAAGGATGTTTATCTATAGCTTAAATCCTTGTTCGCTCTACAGGGTTCCCCTCAGCCCTGCTAAAGCGCACACTGCTGCAACACCTCTCCAACCAACAGATCCCAGTGCATCCTGAGTTCTAACAGCAAGGTGGGCACCTCCCGCAGCTCACACGGGGAAAGAGCAATGCCACTGCCTCAGATCAGGATTTATTTTGAAGGGAACACAGGGAGCAGTTTTCTAGGAGTTGAGGAAGGCATCTAGCTTTGGAGGCAGGGAGGAAATGTGCAACAAAAAGCCATGAACACAGGGATGAAGAACTTTATGTCAACAAGGGACTAGGACTTGCCATGGTGCAAAACCCTTTCTGTCTTGATGCAGTACAAACCTGCCCAACTCCTGGCAGCCCTGTTGGAATTGTCCACTTTGGGAGCAAGGTTATCACAAAAACACCTGAGGAAGAGGGGAAACACCCCCCCAGCCGGGCATTCCCTCCAGGGGATGATGCTATCCATCCCCTCCACCTCCCGATGCCACAGAGAAGGGTGGCTCAGCCCCAAAGCCCCCTCCCTGCTCGGCCCTGCAGGACTCGGGATGAGCCCCGCAAACTCATTGCACCTCAGCGTCTGACCGCTACCCTGAGCTGGACACGCCCCCCCGAGCAGATCCCCCCGCAGACTCATCGACATCCCACCATGGCCACATCCCCTGGGGCTGAGTCCCCCAGAACTCATCGACATCCCACCATGGCCACATCCCCTGGGGCTGAGTCCCCCAGAACTCATCGACATCCCACCATGGCCACATCCCCTGGGGCTGAGTCCCCCAGAACTCATCGACATCCCACCATGGCCACATCCCCTGGGGCTGAGTCCCCCAGAACTCATCGACATCCCACCATGGCCACATCCCCTGGGGCTGAGTCCCCCAGAACTCATCGACATCCCACCATGGCCACATCCCCTGGGGCTGAGTCCCCCAGAACTCATCGACATCCCACCATGGCCACATCCCCTGGGGCTGAGTCCCCCAGAACTCATCGACATCCCACCATGGCCACATCCCCTGGGGCTGAGTCCCCCAGAACTCATCGACATCCCACCATGGCCACATCCCCTGGGGCTGAGTCCCCCAGAACTCATCGACATCCCACCATGGCCACATCCCCTGGGGCTGAGTCCCCCAGAACTCATCGACATCCCACCATGGCCACATCCCCTGGG
>VWZS01007437.1:233319-295224 GCA_013397075.1 Rhabdornis inornatus | reverse complement strand
AAAACACCCCCCCAAAAAGTGGGAATATAACAATAATAAAAAAATTTAAATACCCACCCTGCGGATCCCCCCTCCCGCTTCCATCTCCGCCTTTAATACCAACAAACAACTCCTCGACTCTCCCTAAAGGAGGCGCCTTTGATCGGAGCGAGACGAGCCCCGCCGGNCTGCTCAGGGAGGATCCGGTGCCGCCCAACTTCTCCATGAGGATCTTGGAGAGCAGAAAGCTGAGCCCCACAGACCGGCAGAGAAGGGCTGGCAGCCCGAGCTGGACCACTTTGTGCAGGATCTGGGGAGCAGCAGGAACAGGAGCAACGTTGTGTGGAGGCCAGGTGGCTTCTCCAGGGATGACGGCATGAGCGGTGGTTTTCCAGGGGATGCTGTTCCGTGCCCGTCGGACGGCAGCTGGGTGGGAGCGCTGCTCTCCACGCTGCTGGGTGCTGGGAGAAGGGTTTGGGATTGTGGGCTGCGGCCGGGGGGGATTCCTGAAGGCAGGGGCTACACTGGTCATTTAAAGGTCATTTTATGAAGCCGAGGGAATGTCAAGCAGCTGGTGGGGAGACCCGGGTGTCCAGGTGCCGTTTGACAGGGAGAAGGGATGCAGCCGGGCCGTCTTTGGGGCGGTGATGTACCCCATTAATGTCACCTCTTGGCTCGCAGCCCCAGGGCGAGGCNATCCCCGGGCACCGGCACCACCGGACCACCAGCACCGCGGCACCTCCGGGCATCCACAGCCCCGGGCACCGGCACCCCTGGGCACCGACACCCCTGACACCGGCACCGACATCCCGGGCACCAGCACCGCCGTCCCCGGGCACCGGCAGCCGCCGTCCGGCACCTCCGGGCACCGCACCGTCCTCCGAGGCGCCCGACACCGGAACCGAGACCGCGGCACCAGCATCGGGAGCGAAGCCCCCGGCACAGACCCCGAGACACCACCGGCACATCGGGCAGCGCTGCCCCGGGCACCGGGACCGAAGCCCCAGGGCACCAGCACCGGGCGGCGATGCTTCCCGGGGCGGGTCCCCTCGCCTTCCTCCTGCGCTGCCTCCTGCTCCTCCTCGCCTCCGAGAGCCGAGCCCGGGCTCGTAAGTCTTACCCGCTCTTGTCCCGGCTGCGCTGCTGCCCTCCGTGCCTCAGCTTCCCGGCACCGGGGTCCCCAGGAACGTGCGGGGGTGCTTCGGGGCACGGCTGAGGGCACAGCGAGGCTCCTGACCCTGGCAGGTGCTGGACCTCCGCGGCTGGGATGTCCCAGCCATGCGAGCAGCCAGGCGTCCTGTCCTGCGCTGCTGGGGACAGGGCTGTGTCCCCCTCTGCCTGCTGCTGTCCCCGCCTGCTCTGCGGGGCACCGAGCATTGCACTGAGGGGGCTGGGGGGCTCCGGGGGCTGCAGAAAGGTCTGGGACCCCCTTCCATGGGCTAGAAATGCCACAGAGCAGGAGGTTGTCTTACAGACCTTCTTCTGCTCAGACCCACCCTGCACGAGTGCATCTCCCCTCCGAGGGTGGACGGGGACAGCGGCGATGCCTCCCCCGCCCCGAACAAAGCTGGGGGCTTTCCTCCATATCCATCTCTTGTCCATCCCTTGTCCATCCCTTGTCCATCCCTCAGTCTCTCCCACTTTCGCTCCCAGCGGGCTGACTGAGGCACAGAAGGCTTGGGATAAGGAAGGGAGGTTTGGCACTTGCCACAAAAAGGCTTGAAGGACTTGGCCAGAGCTGTTCAGGAGCTTGGAGGGTGCCGGACGTGTTAGCTGTGGCCAGGAGGTGGGCTTGGCTTGGGCAAAGCACT
The DNA here is from genome assembly GCA_013397075.1 of Rhabdornis inornatus. Classification (NCBI taxonomy): domain Eukaryota; kingdom Metazoa; phylum Chordata; class Aves; order Passeriformes; family Rhabdornithidae; genus Rhabdornis; species Rhabdornis inornatus. Next base: position 293,434 of record VWZS01007437.1, on the reverse strand, counting down.
GGGACCCTACCAGTGGGTGCTGAGCACCCCTGCAACTTCGCAGAGCCACCAGAGCTCTGAGCAAATTGAGCAGGACCTGGCGTGTCCCTTCATTTCTTCTTCCCTTTAATCTCCTAGAATCCCAGCGGACTCTGCCGGTGGCTTCGTCAGGGTGATTTACAACTTGCCCGCTGCCAGCAGTGCATTAGGCACTCAAAATCATTCTCCTGGAGTGTGGACCCAAAATATGAGCGCTGGATTGCTCATCCCGACTGCGGGGTGTGCTGGGGAAAAGGCGGGTGGATGGATGGGGCTTTGCAAAGCCCTGGAGAGCAAAATCCGGGTGAATTCTGCCCCTTTCCCTTCCCTGGGCTCATCCAAAGCTGCCAAACCCAGCCCACAGCATCTGTTTCTTGAGCAGCGGATGTGGGTCTGACTCCCTGCCTCTAGGCTGCCGTGGTAGGGTTGGGAAGAGGACAGAGACAGTCCAGAAGGTGGAACAGGTGTCAGGTGAGATGTTTGCTATTTGGAGGTGGTAACAGCCCGTAAATTGGGCATAAAGTGTGCTGGATGGGGCAGAAAGGGTTTGTCCGATTTGGGAGGAAGTGTTGGGGCCCGTTTGCAGGATTTACAATGTTGGTAAACAGCTGGTGACTATGGCATTGAAGCAGAGTTGGAGCAGGGAGGTCCAGGATCACTCCCCAGCTCTGAAACATTTCAGCTTTGCCACAGGGCGTATCACACCACGTGGAGGGCTTGGCCAGGACCTGCCCCGAGGTCAAGGGCAGGGTGGTTTGGGTGACAGAGTCGTCATCAAACTGTGGACTTCTCCCACCAACCACCTCTGCAGGCTCACACTTTTCTCAGGGCCGGGTGTTCAGGGAGAGTGAAGACAGGAATAAATTAGTTACGAGCAGGCTCATCAGCCAAGGGACCTACAGTGTCGTGGCTAAAAATAGGTGAGAAGCAGAAATGCTCGGGCCTGAAGGCAAGTCAGAAAAGAAGAATTTGCCCACAGAAACAGGCTATTTTAGGGGATTTGCACTCCAGCTGAAAAAAATATCAGAGGCACAGGTTACTGGGACGAATGTGCTGCATTCTGAGTAATTAAGGGGTAATGGTTGAATGCAATGATGTTTTGGCTGGAGGCATTTAAACACCAGCATCTCTTGAGAGCACGGGGCAGTGGTTTTCCCCAGGAGCTTGGAAGCTGCTGTTTCATTTCTTTCTAACATGGTTGCTGGAGAAAAGGGGGTTCCTGGGATCCCTGTGTCCCACAAGTTTGGATCCAGCATGGATGAAGGGTGCTCCAAGATGAGAAGGACCATGATGGAAAGCGAGTGCTACCACATCCATGGCAAGGGGGAGCATTCCCTTGGGAAGGAGTGGGGGGAAGCAGGACCCTGTGTGCCTGGCTTCTCCACTCCAGAGAACTCATGAGACTGCATTTTCAGAGCTACAGAGTTTTCAAGGCTCCCAAAGTCCCAAGAAGATATTTCCAGTCCAGAGTTGAGCGAGGCAAGCGTGTAGGAATTGATCTGGATGTGAGAGGAGTCTTTAGGATGCCACATGTCAAGGGCCCAGTGTGTTTTAACCAGTGCCCTCTCAGCTAAGTTGCATTTTAAGCCTTTCATAAATACAAGGCTGTCATAGGAGCGCCTGGACTCTGTGTACCAGACAGTGCTCTTTACACTTTATTTATGGCTGCTCTTAAAACTCACAAACTGGTTTGCGTGAAGTCCCTCTCTCATGCCCAGCACAGCGCTGGCTGGCAGGTGTGTGAGCTCCAGAAAAACTGCTGGAGCTGAGAGCTCAGCTCAGACATGCAGACAACTCCAAAGGTGCCATCTGGGGATGCAGGACCGCCCTTCTCCCTCAGCCTCGGCATGAAATGGGAGGAGTGAGGGGAGATGAGCAAGACCCCACAACCTCTTGCTGAGCCATCAAATTGCTCAGACCACTCCCAGAGACAGAATCACAGAATCGCACGTGGCTTGGGCTGGAAAGGACATTAAAGATTTAGGATGGGTATTGTGGGAAGCTTTCCAGCTACCAGGAAATGGAAACCTCACAAGAGGCTGTTGCAGAAGCTCTGAGCAGCATCCTCACAAGGTGGTTCAGAGACACCAATCCATGGTGACAAACTGCATGGTGTGGAGAAACCCACCCTGGCTGCATCCCTCACAGCACAAGAAGGGAATGTCTCCTCAGGATGTGTCTCAACAGCTTCAGACACCAGCCACCAACAAGATGCCACCCCACAACTTCTTCACCTGCTCCAGATCCAGTGCGAAGCAAACCCACGTGACTTTTCTGAGAGTGCTGCTGCTGCTGCTGAAGGTGCAGTAAGATCACCTTACTGATCAGCGCAGGAGCAATTCACTGCCACAAACAGCTTTTCACTCCAAGTGAATTAGGATGATGTGCAAAGTTCGTCCTCTGAAAATGAAATTATTAGCCTGGCATGGGAAAAAATGGTCCACAGCCTCAGCTTTTAAGCGTCCATCCATCCATCCAGCCATCCATCCATCCATCCATCCATGCATCCATCCCCATCTTGCTTTTGCCCAAACACCTCTTGCCAAAAACATAGCACTACTGAGATGCCAGCAAGTGTCTCCTGCTGCCCAGCGCTGCCAGTCAGCTTTAATTTTACCAGCAGGCTCTCTGCAGACATGAATCAGGCTGCTTTCGAGGGCTGGACCCAAACCAGGGCTCCACTTGTGATTAAATGTTTGAAGGAAGCAGCCAACTGGCATGGGAGCCTGCGAGCTGAGCGGGGCCGCGTCACACCGAGGCGACTCGATTTCTCCACCCTCAGCATAATTCATGAGGATGCTGCAAGCAGGGAAAGACGAAGCCATTTTCTCACCCTTTTGCAAAACTATGATTTTCTTTTTCTTTTGTTTTTGTAGTTTTGGTTTTTTGTTTCGTTTTGTTTTTTAGTTTTGTGGAGTTTTTTCCTCTCTCTTCTGGGTTTCCTCATGTTCAAGCCCCATGCTCAGCAGTTCTGTGTGGTTTGCTGTAAGCTCGTGACCTGCCTGGCCAGGAATAGGGAGCTGCTGACACGTCAAGAGCTATGGGGACAATGTGAAGTCCTGATCAGGGAAAAGGAAGGAAAATACCTCTGCCTGTCCCTCTGGTGACAGCCACTCCAAAGCTATTGCAAACCTCCACATCTGCAGATGTCCCACGCCGCTCTGCCTGGGCCAGGCAGTCTGGACAGCTGGTGGTCACCACTTGTGAAGGTACAGCCTGGAGAATCAAGTGCTTAAAGCCATCAAAGAGAGGCTCAAATCTGCTGGCAGGGCTGGAGTTGGAAGAGACCTACAAGGATCTTTGTAGACCCACAGGGCTGCCCTTCCTGCTGGCCAGAGGGTCTGGCCGTGATGGAGCATCGCCTGGGTTCACCCTGAGGAGGGGCATGAGCTAGAGGAGGGACTGCAGCCCACCCCAGCACATTTGGGTGAATTTTATCTGGTTGATTGCAGAAATCCATCAAGCAGGTGGCATTTCCAGCTTTGGCAAGGTGGCACACAACCAGCTGGGCCCTCCAAGCCACTGCTGTGTCCCAGGTGACAGAGTGGAGTGTGGGGTGGCCCTTAGCATCTTTGGGGTGATGAACCCCACTGAGAGAATTTGGGGGACCCTCTGCTATTCATTAAGGAGCCCTCCCAACAGGCTGACAGGGCCAGCACCCGCTGGCTCACCTGAGTTCACGCACTGTGTGGTGGGCATCATGCCGTGGAAAACAGCCCTCCCCCTCTCCTGCATCCCCAGGGTGCAAGGTTTTAAAAGAGCCATAAATGCCTCAGGAACTGTAAAGTCTCCACAACCTTCGAGCAACGCCATCAGCCAAACTACCTCAAATTGCCTCCATGACATAACCTTTTACATCACCTTTGGTTTTCAGCGGGGCTGTGAGCACGTAAACCACGAAAATCACATGCAGACCTGTGCTGGTCAGGGCTTTGGCACATGTCACAGCAGTTTGGGACAGTGGGAGCAGCACCCTGGCTGTTACAGAGTCCAGGTTCCTCAGGTCCTGCCAGGTTTGGAGCTCACTCCTGCAGGACCAGGTGATGCTTGTGGGTGTGAACATTAAGGGTGACTGAATCAGGGCTCTTGGCCAAAGTCCTGAAGGGTTTGAGGGGATCCTGGCCATGCCTTGTCCCACAGACCCCTGCTGCAGGCTGCCAGGTCCTGCCAGGAGATTGCTTTGTAACCATGGACTTGGAACGAAGGAGGTGGATAAGGACCTGCTAAAATATGGGGAGGGCAGAGATCTCCAAAGGGATCTCCTCCACTGCTTGTGCTGGGCACCATCTCATCACTGTGCCATGGTGAGGTTAAACCCATACCAGTGGAGACAGGTCTGGATCATTTCTGGGACAGACACCTCCAGTTCAGGAGCACAGCTGGAAACTGGCTCTTCTCAGGATAACAGGATCAAGAAGGAAAAAAAAACCCCATGTGTTTATGCTTTTGGGGATGAAAAGTAGGTGAGGTGGACTTGCTGTCCCCCTGTACAGCCCCATAAATGCAAAAGCAGTCACTCAGTCAGACCAGTGCTTCATCAAGCCAGGTAAAGCCAAAGGGCTGAGACCTGGTGGGATGGCACAAGCAGCCCAGTCCTGCTTGTCCATGGATCCTTGAGAGAATGAGCTGAAGCTCTTACCAGCCATCCATCCATTTCCCCAGAATGAGTTTTTCCCCATAATTTTTTTGTTTGTTCTTTCCGCCCCCCCTTTCTTCTTTTTGTTTCTTTTTGGTTAACAGTGAAAATGTCCCCTAAATTCAGGGTCCCCCTTCTCTGTCACCACTCCCAACCATTCTGATCTCACTGGGGGAAATTCCATCCTAAAGCATCACCCTGAAATCACCTGTCCATCTTCCAGTGGGCATTTCTGTTTTAGAGTGAAAACTCTATTTTCTCCCTCAAACCACCCATTCTGTTCCTTTCTTGCAAAGGGAGTCTAGTGTGCTCACAGGAGTTGCCATTGGGGTGAGATGGGTCCCAGTGTAAAAAAATGCATGCAAAACAATAAAACTGGGGGGAACACAGCGTGGGTTTGGCGGATGGGATGTGGCCACCAGCTGCTTGTGGGGAAGGAGGCTCTCCTAGGAACCAGCCCCTTTTCTCACCCAGCTTCTCCTGGTTCACTTGCAGGGCCAGACACGTTCTGTGACTTCAACGGCAAGAAGTACAGCCCGGGGGAGAGCTGGCACCCGTACCTGGAGCCCCAGGGGCTGATGTACTGCATCCGCTGCAGCTGCTCCGAGGCACGTCCCTAGGGCGCCGTGCGGGCTGGCAGGGACACTGCTGCTGCTGCTGCACTGCTGCTGCTGCACTGCTGCTGCTGTGCTGCTGTGCTGGGGCTTTGCTCGGCAGCTTGGAAGCAGATGGGTCCCGCTGTCTCACTTGACCAGAGAGACCTTTCCAGTCCCGGAGTGATGCTGGATTAACCTCTTCCCTTCGGGAAAAGCTGTCCCCCTGGGGGCCATTGGGTTGATCTTGTGAGGGAGCTGCTGTTGACCTTGAGGAGACCCTTTGGGTACTTCAAGGGAGCTTGTGAAAAAGATGGAGAGTTATTTTTAATGCTGGAAGATAATGATAGGACAAGGGGAGGGTTTTAAACTAAAAGAGGGGAGATGTAGATGAATATGTTCACAAGAAATTGTTCCCTTTGAGGGTGGGCAGGCCCCGGCACAGGATGCCCAGAGAAGCTGTGGCTGCCCCTGGATCCCTGGAAGTGCCCAGGGTCAGGTTGCAGCAATCTGGGATAGTGGAAGGTGTCCCTGCTCATAACAGGAGGTGGGACAGACCTTTAAGGTTCCTCCACAGCTAAATCATTCAGTGACTGCATGGTTCTGCCTCTGTAGCACTGGTGGGCTGTGGGTGGAGGTGGCTCAGGGCTGCTGTCAGATGATGGTGGCCTTTGCTGATGAGAGACCATGAGCTGGCTGGGCTTGAGCAGGGGCTGGAGACGTCCCTGGTGAGTTACAGGCAGCACAATTTGTTGTGATAGTGTTGTGTTCCTCCTCTAGCAGGGGTGAACAGTGAACTGAATGCTCCCTGTGGACTAAACAAACCCATCTTTCTGTCCCCAGAACACCAACATCAGGTGTTACCGGATCCAGTGCCCAGCTCTGCCGTGTGCCAGCCCCGTCACGGACCCCCAGCAGTGCTGCCCAAGGTGTCCTGGTAGGTGGCCATTCCTCAGGGACGGGGTCACAAGGTGGCCACGGTCCTACAGGGCACTGCCTCCACTGCTGCCACTTGTGGCAACGCAGCAATGCTGCGTCTGGCCCTGGTCACAGAGCTCTGGCTGCTTTTCCCTCCAAAAAATCTCATTTGGATGGAAAAGGGCCAGGCCACCTTCTGCCCCCCATCCCAAGAGCTTTGTAGGGACAAAATGTCAGTTCACACTTCGGGTGCAAAACAGAAGCTGACAATTTATTCTGATCATTTGCCAGCAAAGTGTCTTGGATTTAAAAATGAAAAAAAAGAGTTTTTAAACAACTTCCTTCTCTGCACTGGAGACTATCTAAAGCTGTAGCCCCAAAACTTTTCCTACCTTACTGCTACTGATCACCTCATTTTACCTCAGTATGTTCATTCTCACCCCCACAGATTACCTCAAGATTTAGTCCCAAAACCTTCCCTACCTGAGGGCTGGCAGAGCTAGTAAAAAAACATCAGTGATGTGAGAAATTAGGAAAAAAATAAGGAGAAAAACTCATTAATTTTCATTTTCTGCTAACTACCCATGAGACAGGCCCTTTTTTCCTGACTCCATCTGAATGTGACGATCGTTACAACCGGGGAGGGAAAAACCCAAGAACTTTGTTAAGAACTTTGTGAGGTCAGACTTCCAGGTTTTCCCTCTGTGCTGAGCTCAGTGCAGTCAGGGCAGCCCCATTCTCCAAAAGCTTTTGGACACCGGATCACTGACCAGCCACACCCTGGCCACTGGACAGTTCCTGTGGTGTGTAGGGGCTGCAGGTCCTTTGGGGGTGGGCTGCTGGGCCATCAGTGCTGCACTGGGGCCAGGCAAGGGCTGACTCTCATCCTGCTCCTGTCTCATCCTCTTTTCCAGAGCCACAATCTCCCTCTGGGCTCCGTGCACCCGCCAGGTCCTGCCAGTACAACGGGACCACGTACCAGCAGGGAGAGATGTTCAGCAGCAGCGAGCTCTTCCCCGGCCGCCAGCCCAACCAGTGTGTGCAGTGCAGCTGCTCTGTAAGCTACCCTGGCACCTGGGGCTCTCTCCTTCATCCCAACAGGGTCCCACCAGCTCAAAAACCCCAGCAGACCTGGCAGAACCAGTCCTGGGGGGATGGTTTATCATTGGGATTGGGTCTTCAGCCATAGATCCATAGATTCAGAAAATGGCTTAGGTTGGAAGGGACCTTAAAGCTTTTCTGGTTCCATCCCCTGCCATGGGTAGGGACACCTTGCAGCAGACCAGGTTTCCAGCCCTTTCCCATGGGTTGGGATCCTGTGAAAATCCATCAAAAGCAGAGTTCTGACACCTTGCTCGGGAGGTGTGAGGCAGCCTGGCCAGAGGCCATGGGAAGGTGTGTGGAGTGAGATAAATGGAGCAGCTCCTCCTCCTCGAGATGGAATGAGGAAAGGGGATTGAAGGTGCTGACACTGGACTTGGACACGGCAGGGAACTGCTCATTCCCACTGCTGCCTCTGCCATGAAACAGGAGACGGCTACAGGTGTGGCTTTCACCACCCATCAGGGCCAGGCTCTACCACTCTCTGCTCTGCTTGCAGCAAAGCGGGGACCGAGTTTGGCCAGGAAATCTAAAAGGGGCAAAGAGCCCAAACCACCTCCCTCTGTCATGCCAAGAGCACACACAGGGGTTACATCTCAGCTGATGCTGGACAGGGAAGTATCTGTGATACTGGAATAGCTGGTCTGAGCCTCTGGGGTGTGCACCCACCTCATAGCTGGGTGGCAAAAGGAATAACTGACATATAGAAATGATGCAGCTTTTGAGGCTGGCTCATCTCTTAGGGACCCCAGCTGGATGGTGGGAAACACTGGGAAGGAGCCCTCCAATCCAGCTGTGTGTGCTGGCCCACCACTGTCCCCAGGAGCCCGTGGGGCTCCATGTCCCTCCTGCCTGTCACTCGGGCTCTGTTTATTTGTCAGGTCGATGCCTTGGATACAAAGGGGAAAATAAAGGGCTGGCTGTGGAGCCTTCAAAGGGGGGATGTCCCTGGGCTGTGTCTGATGTTGTCAGCTGCTACAACAGCTGCATGAACAGCTGGTCTAACCCTCTGAAAACTGCCCCAAGACCAGAGCCTCTGGGATAAATCCTGCTTTTTATGGCACTGGCTCCTTCCTGCCTAGGGCTGGTCATTGCTGAGACTGCTGGGCAGAAGGAGAAGGAAGGAAGAGGCAGGTCTGGACTCTCCAAGTGGAGAGCAGGATTTGGTATGCAGTGACCTCTGCCAGATCCTGTCACCCACCAAACTTCCCTCACCCTCCTCATGTTCCTCACACAGCGGTTTGGCTTCCTCATGGGAGAGGAGGCAGCTGTGGTTTGGTTTTCTAAGGATATCCTTGGCTGACCTCTTGGTCTTGGTTGACTGTGAGCTTGTGGACACCCCAGAGAAAATTGCTGCCTGGAGAAGACAACCTTGCTGTCGAGGTCTGGCAGCTGAACATCCTTTTTTACCCTTTGGCAAAGCAGCAAAAACTTATTCCTGCAACAAACTGGTACAAATTTGGAAAAGTTTTTGGCTTGGGTTTGAAAGGGACCTTGAAGCTCCTTCAGTCCCACCTGGGCAGGGACACCTTCCAATATCCCAGGTGGCTCCATTCCCCACCCAGCCTGGCCCTGGACACTTCCAGGGATGGAGCAGCCACAGCTTCTCTGGGCAGCCTGTGCCAGGGCCTCACCTCCCTCACTGGGAAGAACTTGCCAGTGATTGATGGTAAATGTGCAGTCTGAACTGCTGGCAGCCCTACATGGGGGACATACAGCTCTTTATAGCACTGACAACGTTTTTTTTCCCCTCCTGCCCTCCTAGGAAGGCCAGATTTACTGTGGCTTGGTGACCTGCCCTGAGCTGCTGTGCTCCTCTCCCCTAACTGTGCCAGATTCCTGCTGCCAGATCTGCAAAGGTAAAGGGCTGGGACTGAGGGCTGGGAGACTCCAGCTGGTTGCTGCCTGACTGCAGAAGCCATTTCAAGCCACTTTAGCAGCATTTTGGAAGCCTGGGCTGTAAATCAGGCCGCTTGCTATCTCTTGGTTGCACCGGGAAGCCAAAGCTGAGGGCTTGGGTATTCCTTGGGTTATATGAATTGCATGTGCAAAGCTCCTGTCTCTCCAGGCAGGCCAGCACATGGAGGAGAGCTGACAGAGAGCTCACAGAGAGCAAACCTCCATTCAGCCCCCCAGCATCTTCCAGGACAATGTTTTTCCCTTGCAGATGGCTCCTTTGAGAAGTCCACAGAAGAGGAACCCCTGCAGTTAAACAGAGGTGTTGTACGTGACATTTGCATTTTAAAACTCCACTTCTTGCTTGTAGCAGCCAGGATGCCCTTGCACATTGTCCTCTGCAGAGAAACCAGCCCCAGCAGCTCTAGGAGGACACTCAGGTCCTTGCACAGCAGAGCCATGGGCACCTGGTGTGCAGGTGAATCGTGCCATGGAGTTGAGTCTAGCTCAGAGAGATCAGCCTAGATGAGACCAGGAAAAGACTCTTCTACTCTCCCTCAGCAGCATCTCAGGGATGTGGTTTAGTGGTGGACCTGGCAGTGTCAGGTAAAGGGCTGCACTCAATGACCTTAGAGAATTTTTCCAACCTAAATTAAATGATTCCCATTCTATGATTCCATGACATCTTTGGAAGAGCAAAAGACCTGCAGGAACTGGAAATCTGGGACACTTCTCCTTGTTGGCCAGTGTTAAACAGCCAAAGGACATTGTCAGAGCAGACCCAGAAGTGACCAGCAGCCAGCCCTGACCCCTGTCCATAGAGTCAGAAGCCCAAATCTCTCTTGGGAGGGTTTTTCCTCCAGGAGAAGGAGGAAAACCCTTCTTGTCTCCTCTCTCCCTGGGGATCAAGGTGTCCTGCCTCCCACCAAGAGGGCAGTGCTGGATCTGGCCACCACTCTGCCTTCCCCAGGCTGTTTGTATCAGAAGCCCCAGCAGGGAAAAAGTGACTCCTCGGCTGCTGAGGGTTCCTTCAGGGCGACATTTCGGAGCTGGGCAGCCCATGCCAGGTCTGTGGGATTAGATCACTTAGCTCCTGGCTCTGCCCTTTTCCATACTGCTCCACCACCTATAAAACCTCCAAAACAGACACAAGGGGACCCTTTGTGCTGCGTGTCTTGTCCCAGCACTCTGCTCTTGGAAGCCTGGGATGTTCCTGGGATGTTCCTAGGATGTTCCTGGCATTCCAGTCGTGCTGGCTGGCAGCCCCTGGTGCCTACCAGGTGAGAGAGCAGGATATGGCCCATCCTCACCTTTCTGATCCTGTCTGAGCCACACGGATGCCAGTCTTCATTTTCCCACCTAGGAAAGACCAGCCCATTTCCCAGTGTGTTCCCTGAGGGCATTGGGTTGAGCTTGAGTAGGGAAAGGTGCTGCCCCAGTGGGGGTGACAGACATGAGGAGGACACCAGTGTGGGGCACTGACACTGACTGCTCAGCACCCCTTGGGAGGTGGCAGCAGCAAGATGGGGAAGGGGCTGGAGCCTCAGGAATGGCTGAGGGAGCTGGGAAAGGGGTTCAGCCTGGAGAAAAGGAAGCTCAGGGGGGACAGCCAGGTTGGGGTCAGACTCTGGGGGAAGTTTAGATTGGATATTAGGGAAGCTTCTTCCCCCAAAAGGTTGTCCAGCCCTGGCACAGCTGCCCAGGAAAGTGGTGAGTCCCCATCCCCAGAGGGATTGAAAAGCTCCGTGGATGTGGCACTTGGGGACATGGGATAGTGGTGGCCTTGGCAGCACTGAGGGAATGGCTGGGCTCTGTGATCTCAGAGGAATTAATCAACCTTAATATTTCTGTGATTTATATGGCTTGTGGGTCATTGCTTGTCCCTGTGGTCTCTGCCCCTTCCACTACTGATGGAAGGTGTGCAGGACCTGCATGGCTTTTTCCAGCATGCTTTGGAGTGAGAACAACTCCACTTCTGAGATCTGAATCTCCTCTCTTCTCTGGCTGCTCACAGAGACACTCACAAGACCAGTGCTTGGGAGAGGTGGTGGGGAGGAAGCCACCTGGAGCCACCGTGTCCACTGTTCTCAGTTCTTCCCTGGAGTTAATTCCCAGGAGCTTCAAACCCAAGGGAACAGGAGGCACCACTGTAAAGATCGTCTTGAAAGAGAAGCACAAGAAAGGTAAGGGATGGAGAGGCCAGGCAGTCTGTGTGTGACTTCAAGTGGCTTCTCCAGAGCTTGGAATTCTTCAGGGAATCTGATTCAGAGACAGGTTTCCAGCAGCAAGTCCTTCTCCCCACCACCCTCACACAGCCAGCCTCGAGCAGGTATCTCAGTCCTCATGCCCACAATCTTCTGATTGCACGAACCTACCACTTTCCAAAATGGGTTGGAAGAAAACTGGTCCTTGGAATGTTTTGGAGATCTGGGACTTGGCAAGGAAGGAGCTCAGCTGGAAGACTCCACATGGACCTTCCAGGACAGTGCCACAGAAGGACAGGATATTCCTCCTTGTGCAAGTGCTGGGTCTGACCCAGTGCTGTGCCAGGTGTTCCTCCTGGAGGAGAGAGCAGCAAAGTGAGATGAGGAGGCAAGCCCTTGATCCAAAGCAGGGAACAACAGGTCCTTTCTCCTCTTGGCCACTCTCCCACCGTTGTGCCTTCGGAAGGGCTCTTTCCAGTCCTTGGAGATGAGGGCCTGGAGGAAATTTTGGGACCTCCAGAAATTTCCATGGAGGAGTCAGCAGGTGGCACTCTTCACTGTGCTTCATTCCTGCGACAGCCTGGGAGGGACCCTGGCCTTCCAGAGGTTGGGAGGCAGGTGAGGTCCTGCCCACGCTTGCCCCTGTCCCCAGCATCCCCAGCAGGGTGGTCCAGCCCAGCAGAGCCATGTCCTGGCGCCTGTTCCCTGTGTCCCATGGCACCTCCTGGGGGTGGTGGCCGTGACATCCCGGTGCCGCTGCTGCCGGATGCGTCGCCAGAGGAGCTCCTTCCTCCTCACAGCAGGACCACCCGTGTGTGAGGGGATGAAAGGCAGGGACTCCAGCTTGGGTTTACAGAGAGGAGGAGGATGTATTCCCACGAGCAGCTCTTTTCTCTCTCTGCAGCCTGTGTTTACAATGGGAAGACCTACTCCCATGGGGAGGTGTGGCACCCGGTGTTCCGGCTCTACGGCCTCCTGCCCTGCATCCTCTGCACCTGCAGGGACGGCGTCCAGGACTGCCACAAGATCACATGCCCCAAGGAGTACCCGTGTGAATATCCAGAAAAAGTAGATGGCAAATGCTGTAAAGTATGCCCAGGTAGGTGGGATCCTGCCTGTTCCCGTAGCTGCCTTTCAGCTCCTTCCTCAACCTTGATTCAAAGCCTCAGGCTGACAGATGTGTAGGGATTCAGATTGCTGGTGGCTAGAATCCACACCAGACACGTTCAGCAGGGCAAGCACTGGTGGAAGGGCTGGCTGGCCTTGGAGGGCAGCAGGACTTTGCCGAGGTAAAGAAGATGCACTGACCCCCAAAAGGTTCCATGTGTTGGGAGGATCAAGTCTGGAGAAAGATGCTTGAGGAAGGACACGCTGAGAGTGCTCAGATGGAAGGTGTTTTCAGTCTGTCCTCCAAACCTCCAGGTGGGACAAAAAGCCGAGGGTTAAATTGTGGCAGCTGAGGTGTAGGTGTGAAGGGAGGAGTGAGGACACTTCCCAGGAGAGGGGCTATCTGAGGTTGAACACACAGATGTTAGGGTGGTCCAGGTAGAACTGGGCTGGGGCTGGAATATGGAAAGGGGCTGGAGCCCCAGGAGAGGCTGAGGGAGCTGGGAAGGGGCTCAGCCTGGAGAAAAGGAGGCTCAGGGGGGACCCTGTGGCTCTGCACAACTCCCTGACAGGAGGGGACAGCCGGGGGGGTTCGGGCTCTGCTCCCAGGGAACAGGGACAGGAGGAGAGGGAACAGACTCAAGTTGTGCCAGGGGATGCTTGGTTTGGATGTCACAGAAAATTTCTTCCCCCAAAGAGTTGTCCAGCCCTGACACAGCGGCCCAGGTCAGTGGTGAGTCCCCATCCCCAGAGAAATTTAAAAGCTCTGTGGCACTTGGGGACATGGGCCAGCGGTGCCTTGGCAGTGCAGGGGGAACAGTTGGACTCGATGATCTCAAAAGTCTTTTCCAAATTGAATGATTCTGTGATTCCATGGTGGAGAAGACCTCTTTTCCTTCTCTATTCAGTGTGTTTTGGGTCTCAGCTCCCTGGTTTTTGGAAAGCTGTTTGCCTTAAGCCACAGACCTGGCAAAGTTGTGGCAGGGCGTGACATCTCCTCCTGCTCCCAGTGGAGAATGTTTTGTGGATGATAGCTCTCTGTACTGACATTTATCAGGAGATGTTCAGCTGCTGGACCACCCACTGCTGCCCTAGGGAGACTGAAGGTACCTGAGTATCTTTGAGCCTGGCTGCAGGTGCAGAGGTGATCCCCTCTGACCCACATCTTCTAGGGGTTTCTGTGGAGGGGTCTCACCCAGGAGAACAAGCAAAAGGCAATGCCATCTTTTGGAATGGCTGCAAAGTCATCTGAGCTGAGATTTTCCAGGTTTTCCAGTCCCTGAGAGGAGAGGTTCTGGGATGGCCTCCCCAGGGGAGTGAAGGGCAGAAGCTCAGCTTGTTTTAATAAGGTTTTTGATATGTTTATGAGCAGGATTTATGATGTGGTGCCTGGTGGGAATGGGATGTGATGACTGAGCAGAACCCTCCCAGTCTTGCATTCCCACTCTAGTGGGTCTCTCTGGTTTAAATCTGACAACTTTCCCTGCTTGCATCTCTCTGCTGTTCAGACTTCATTTTCTTTCCAATTAAGCACCCTGATGCAGCCAAAACGATTTTGTTCCTGCTTTCCAGTTCTCACAGACAGTGATCACACACACACACACTGCTCAGCCAAGCTACATCCTTGCCCTTTCCTTCACTGCGTGGAGGCTTTGCCCAGGCTCTTTTTCCAGGTGCTTTCTGTGACTGTCCTTATCTTCCTCCTCTGTACCCAGTCACTGAGGAATGCTCAGTGATTCTGCTAAAGGGAGCCCAATCCTGGGAATTGCTGTGCTGTGTTGTTTGGATGGGGGGAACGCTGCTGTGGGCAGAGCTGGGGACCACGACCTCTTTGTCCCTCCTCCTCCTCCTCCTCCTCCTCCTCCTCCATGCTCTGGGCAGTCCAGTGGCTCTGGTGTGATGCTCCTTGGTTGTTAAATTCCTGTTGAATTCCAGGGATTCCTTTCCTGCTGTGAAGGTGGGGCTTTAATCACACACTTCATGATCTTAAAGGGCTTTTCCAGCTTTAACGAGTCCATGCTTCTGTCAATGCCCTGAGGCAGGTGAAGGTTAAGGCTCTGGGACAGAGGTTTCCCTGCTCCCTGATCCCTCACTGGGACGGGTGAGGGTGCTGGGCTGTGTCATCCCCCTCTGCCTCACTCTGAACTGCAGAACCGAGCACCTGTCCTCTGGTTTGCTTCCCTTCAAACTGGGATTTCCATCCCCTCTCAGAGAAGAAGAGCTCAAGACCACCTCAGAAAGCCTGGGGGAGAGCAGAATCAGGCCTAAAATAACTGTCTCACTAAAATAAACCCCAGGCATCTATTTATAGCCAAACTTTCTTTCGAGTAGCGTAAAAAGCTTCAGCATCCAAACTGACTGGGAGAACAAGGCTAAATTCAGCAGAGCTGGGCTCCTCTGCGTTCCAAGGACCACAACCAAAGGCAATAAATCTGCTTCCAAAACCACGGGGGATTCTTAATTACTCCAGATACATTTGAAAAAAGAGGGAAAAATTAGCAGCTCTTCTTTACCAAGAATGCTCAAGAAGTCACGTAGGACCCGGAGTGGATGTCCTTGTGGTGACACCCTGTGTGGGGAGGCTGCTGGGGCTGGTGCTGAGCCCACCTGTGGGGCTGAGCCAGGCTCCCCTGCTGTGGGCTCATCCCTTTGCTCTCCTGATGTTCCTCCCTGAGCAGGAGCGAGATGGGAAGTGGCGAATCCAGCCATGGATGGCTTTGTGATTATGGTGGCATCAGGGTCACTGCGGAGAGTATGGGGGATCCAGATGGACAAAATCCCCCTTCCCCATCCCCTCTGCTGGCACAGAGGCTGTTGGAATGAAAAACATGAGAATGAGGAGGTCCACAGGTCCTTTATTAAGCTCTCCTTTGCTGCTGGTCCTGGAGCTGGGGATCCGATCATGGGACAGACACGACTGTGCCACGTGGCACCAAATGCCTTTTCCATGACCTGGGTGCTGAGATGGTCCTTCCTGCCCCTGTTCAATGAACTCTGTGCTTGTTCTTGCTCAGAAACCAGAGTCAAACCCACGGATGAGATGGCCACGCCCCGGTGTGGCAGGAGCCCCAGCCGTGTCCTGGTGTACATGTTTGTGCCACCGCACTCCGAGGCCTCCAAGGACATCCTCAGGACCATCGCCATCGAGAAGGAGCTGGCAGAAGAGGTGGAAATCTACAACTGGAAGCTGATTAAAGGTGAGCACCTTTATGAAAGCAGCCAGCAGAGCAGGAGGTGTGTGTGGAAACCTGATGCTTTCCAAGCTTTGTTCAATTTTTCTGGCTTTTCTCGAGGTGCTCCACCCCTTGCGTGGTGAATCAGAACCTGCTGACAGCAGGCTGGCTTTTCTGACTCCCCATTTCACACTCTTTTCCTGCATTCCATGCAGACCATGGGGCTGGAAACCACTTTTGGCCCCACTAACCTCACCATCAGCTGCAATACCATCTGGAGGCACAGCGCACGGGCAAGCAAGACAAGGGCCTTGGGGCTGCTTCTCCAAACCTCCCTGCTCTCATGCCAAATGCACACGGAAAACAAACAAAAGAATTGTTCTGGTGACTCTGTGGTTTTGCTTTTGCTCTTCTTTTACACCCCAGTCCACCTATGGCTTGAAAGCTGCTGCACAGGTGCATGCAGAGGGGATGAATTGTCCCCAGCCCACTTTTCGGATGGGTGGATTTGGATGCTTCTGCTGGCACGTCCCCTGGAGCTCAAAGCACAGCAAACATGCTGTCAAGTGGCTCTGATCTCTTCCTGCTCTCTCCCCGCACCTTCAGCTTTGCTCTTATGGACTGGAGGAGCCCAGGGACACCCAGTCCAGTAGATATTTGTGCTGTGTTCTCTGCGGCCCAGGGAAGCATCCCAGCGCCCCATTCCTGAGTTTCCATTGGACATACTCTGCCCCAAAAGCTGGAACGCTTGAGGTTGGTCGCATGGATACAGTGACCCTTGACCTGTGTCTGCTGGGCATGTGTAGCCATTCTGGTCTCCTGGTATGCCCATGTTTCACACCACTCCCCAGGGACAGCTCAGCCAGCTGCTGAGACTGGTCACACGTGGATAGCAGCCTGAGAAATTACCTCCAGAGATGGAGCCCTGGTTGGCACCATGTTTCCATGCTGCCCCTGCCTGCTCTGCCCTGCCTGTGCCCCCCTGCCTGTGCCCCCTCACAATGGCACCTTGTAGCCAAGGACAGCCCTGAGCCCGCGCTGTCTGGGCCCCGCCGCTTCCTGCCCTCGCTCCTTGGCACGGGGCAGCACCCAAACCTTCTCGGCACCTTCCGAGGCCAAAAGCTTCACGTCTGCCTGGAGCTCCCAAGCCCTGCCAGCCAGGGACAGGGGAGGCCCTTGTCCCCGAGGCCAACACAGCTCTTTTGCTTGGCAGAGCGAAGTGTTATTATTGGGAAAGAGCATGAGCTCACTCACATATGGATTCCACCTCTCCATGGTCCATCACTCTACCAACAGAGCAGCGTGTGTGGAGTACAGAGGCTGCAAGTCACACCTGGACCTCGTCCATCTGCCTTTGTATGGGCTCATGATACCTACGTGGCCTCAGCTATTTCTGGGCAGGACGGTTTCCTCCACGAAGCAGGAGTTGGGAGGAGAAACCAGCACCAACTCCCAGCCAAAAGTTTTACCCAGCACACAACTGGCCTCCAGAAGAGTTGCAGTGTGGGCCTCCTCATCTCTTTAGGGGTCTGAACATCACCAGGAGTTTTGAAGAGGGACTTGCTGATGTTTTTGACCCGTTGTCCTCTAGCTCTCCCCACCTTTTGTCCAAATCCCCTGTAAAGCACCAGTAACAGCGGTAGGTGCCTGACAGCCCCAGCAGCTCGCTCCACCTCATCCCAAACGCTGCCAGGAATGCTCCTGCCTGCTGGATGGATGTGAATGCCAGGAAATGGCATTGCCCTGTGCCAGCTCCATCCATCCTGCCTCTCCACTGGTGGACTGTTCTCGACTTGTGCTCTCCTGACTCCTGCTGGAGCATGTCCTGCGTTCCTGCACTGCTCCCCAGCTCCTGGCATGTGTCAGCACCACCATCCCGGGGGGCCAAAGGTCTCAGCCAGCTCTCTGAGAGCTCTCAGACCATTATCTAGGTCGGTTGATTAAAAGATGTTTATCTCTTGTAGGTCTTGTTTAAAATATCCTCTTGGTTACTAATGTGCTGGAAAGTGCTTCAGCAGCCCCGGGGACTGTAAGCACACCCTCCTGATCCTTTCTAAGTATAGACCAGAAGGATTTATTGAACACTTGTGCCTTTCTTGCGTCAATACCAGTTTTATTACCTCCATCCAGTATCTTCTTTTGTTACTGGTAGGACTTCTCTACCCAACCCACTGAAAGGACTAATTAATAGTCCAAACATCCATCTATTTCTCTCTACGCCTTTGACTTCCTGTACTAATTTTTCACAGTTGATAGCATCTCATTTATATGGATTGTGAGGCAGCTCCCCTTCATTACATACTCTTTTTATGTGTAATTGCTGCTGGGAACCAGGGAAAGTCTCTTAACCAAATAAGGGGGACCACGTTGCCTCTCCCATCTGCTGGCAGCAAGAGGCTGGATGCTCTGGGAGCCTGAGTGAGAGGTGGGGAAGGATATTCCAGGCATACCTGCCTGCTTTGTCATGCCTTGCAGGAGAACGGGAATATCATAATCCCTAATCCCACAGGAAGGTCACTTCCATTGCTAAATGCAGGTTCTGGTTTGCATGGGTCAAACATCTGAGTCAGGCACCTCCACTGAGGGGACAATGCTGGCAGGGGCAGAAATATCAGTCTCTGCTGAGGTCACTGGTGTTTTTTCCTGTCCTGGAGCAATTTCAGCGCTGCTGACGAAGAGACAGAAAACTCTGGTCCCTGGCTGCTTCCAGGAAAGGAAACCATCTGAGCATGGAGGGGTCTCTGCAGCCAGGGAACATAGGTGTTTGAGAGTGAGCAGAGGTGACAGGGATGCCAGCATCCCCTTGCTCTCACCTTTATTTCTTCTATGCTTTTAGGGGAGATTGCAACTCCTGCAGGGCAAGGTGCTTCCTGGAGCAACAAAATCCTATTGCTTTCACCTGCTTCATGGTGAAACATCCTGATTTAACAAGCTGTGACTCTTTCCATAGAACCAAAGAATCTTAGAAAGGTTTGAGTTGGAAGGGAGCTTCAGGCCCACCCCATTCCACACCCCTGCTGTGGACAGGACACCTTCCACGAGACCAGGTTGTCTCATCCTGCCCTTGGACACTTCCAGGGATCCAGGGGCAACCACAGCTTCTCTGGGCAACCTGTGCCAGGGCCTCCACCCTCACAGGGAAGAATTTCCTCCTAATACCCAATCTGACACTTAAATGAGATGTCTCCTGGCCTTGGCCAGCCCTGGATTCAATTCCCAGCTCCCACCAGGCTCTGGTAGCAGGTCCTGCACCAAAGCAGGACCCCGGGGCAGACAGTGTCAGGAGGGGACAGAGAATCCAAACCTGTGTGAGCCTTGAATTGGGCATTGCAGAATCTGATGCCCTGTATCCCCCTCTGCAGGAATATTCCATCTGATCCAGACCAAGAAGATCAGCAAACAAGAATTCAAGCAAGAAGCACAAAACTTCAGGCTGATCACTAGGACAAATGAAGGTAGGGAGAGAGAAATCCCACTTCCTCACTCCCCCAGCACTCCCTGCCCCAACCAACCTCCTGACTTCCTGCTCTGCTCCAGCCATTCCAAAAAGGCTGTGTAAATCCCAGAATGGCGTGGGGAGCTGAACCTCAGGGAAAACACTTGTGCAAGTGTAGCTGGGTTGGGGCTGACCTGTCTTCACACCCATATGCAACACTCCTGGTTAACAGCCACGTTTTCACTTTATGATATTGGAAAGGGCAGCCAGATTTCTAAAAGTGGATGCACTCTTGTGAAATCCAGAGGTTTTGTCTCTCCAGAGCCCATAAAACTGTTTGATTTTTATATCTAATCCATCTGGTGCTCCTGGGAGCATGGGGGGAGAAAAAAAACCAACGGTGCAAGGGATTAGCAAAAAAATAAACTGTTGAAGTATTTTTAAAAACCACTCTGGATGTTCCGGGATGTGGGTGAACATGACAAAGAGCAGGAATGCCCGTGCACATGCTGGGAGTGCCTGTATGGAGCAGAACTGCCGCTCTGTTCCCTGCTGCCTGCCTCCTCTCCTGGCTGGGATGGAGTTCAGTGGGATAGGGTCGGAGCAGAGCCATGCAGTGTCCAGCCCCTGGGGGTTATGGGGTCAGTGGGAGCAGTGCTGCTGCCCAGGGCACCCCCAGGGCCCCAGGGATGCTGGGCTTTGTCTTCACCCCCAGCCCATCTGGGACAGCATCTTTTCAACAAACCCTGGGGGATTTCCCAGCCCCTGCTCCCAGGCTGGGCTTCACACCCTGGTGGAGTCTCTGGCATGTGACTCCTTCTTCTTGCCTCAGTTTCTCCTGACAAATAACCCTGTTGTGAAACCATCCCACTGCCGTGGCTGCAAGTCCTAGGAAAGCTCTGACCAATGATTTCTTCACAGCAGAAGATTAATTCAGCTAGAAAATATTCCCTCTACCCCTGGGGTGATGACATTGGGACTGCATAATCCTTGCTGGAATTGCACTGAGGGAAGAGAACACCTGGAAGGAAAGCACCTCCAGCCACCTCCTGCACATCCAGGGATTCTTTGGGGGAGCAAGGAGAGGGACTGGGACACTTTGTCCTGGTTTGGGGGAGTGGGATTTGCAGCTCCACATTTGATTTGCTGGAAGTCTGCAGCTCCTTGGGGCATTCAGAGGGATTCCTTTTTCTGCAGCAGGGTTTTCCCCTACCATAGGCTGCTGAATGAAGACCCAAGGCTGAGGCAGCAGCAGAAAATGAATATAAATGGGGGGGTTTTGAGCAACCCACCCCAGACTAATGGGGCTAACAGAAGGGAGGAGAGAACCATACCTGTCCATTACCCATGAACCTGAAATTTTGGCTTTCTGAGGTTGAGACAGAAGACAGGCAAAATGCTTCTTCCCTTGAGAGGCAGAAAGTCAGCCCAAATCCGAGACGTGCCAGGGAGGACATGGAGCTAACACCACGTCAAAGCACCCTTTAGAGAGGTGGAGAGGGAGATTTATCCCTGTTTCAGCATGAGCCCCGTTTCTTTTCACACCGTGCAAGTGTTTTCCAGAAAAAGCATTGTAAGTGCCATTGATTGTGCCATTAATTGCATTGCAAGGGTAAGAGCCCCTCCAAGTTAAAATCCCATTTTAACTGCAAGACTACAAACCTGTGGCTGGGATCCCTGATGAGCTGCTCTGAGCAGGGCTGGTGGTGTGGGCAGACCTCTCCCACAGCGAGGTCCTTGTGGATCCTGCAGTGCTGAGGGTGCTGCAGGTGGGGGAACTATGCTTTCCTGCTCCAGGCTTGTTGCTAATGTGTGTCTGTCCTTGCTCATCCAGGTCACTGGAACATCTTCCGAGCCCAGACGTCGGAGCTGAGGATGACAGAAAGCCCAGAGAAGGAAACTAAGAACCTGTAAAGCAAAGAACTTTTCTCTAACTATTGATTTATCTCCACACAGACACACATACACATATATATGAACTCCAGAGCTGCATTATTAAATAGACTGGCACTGCAATACAGGTTACACTAGTGGAAATTCCAGCAACTCCAGAGAACGATCCCAGTCCATCCAGGCGTGTGGGTGCCTCTCTCCAGCGGGAGAGGGCAGGAGCTTGGCCATCACCTCCTGCTGTCCCAGAGATGTTGGATGAGCAGAGGGAGGAGGGAGAGACCTGGTGTGTCACGAGGAGGTGGGATCCACCCTGGACACCCCAGCATTCCTGAGGAGCATCAGGAACGTGCAGCAGAGCAGAACATGACCGTGCTTCTTACCAGCTGCTGGTGGAAAGATGGCCTGCAAAGAAAGAAAAATCATCCCTCTGGCCTTCCTTGGAGCCCCTGGGAGCTGCAAAGGGCTTTCTTTGGCTGAATGCCCTCCGAGGGGTGTTTTCTGAAAATCTCCTCTCTTCCAGCTGGGATGATTCTTTTCCCTCTTTGCAGGTCACTTGAAAATGTAGGTTTTGGGAGGACCCACCTGCTGGCAGGGTCTGAGACCCTGAACACTGCACTAAGGTTGCTACTCAGCATTTATTGTGCTATATATTTATATCTATCCTATATAATATCTAGGCGGCTGTATTCACAGGAGGGGCATCTCCCAAAGGGCAAACAGGATCATTTCTGCAGCATGAGGAGGAGGGCGTGCAGCAGCATCACCTTCCCTCTGTCTGGAAACAGCTTTGGGGGATTTTCAGGTTGTTTTGGTACATCTATTTATCCCTGGATTCTTGTCTTATTCTGTTTTGATAAATCTATTTATTTGGAGATCCAACTCTGTCTGACAAATCTGATTAAAAGTCTTCTTGATTCAGCTTCCTGTGCTGCTTCTCCTTTCCCTGTAGGGTCTGTGTTAAGGCCCCGGGGGCCCTGGTGGGGTCTTGCACTCACTCAGGCCACATCCTCCAGGGTTGGGATGCAGGGAAATCCCACAGATACTTTGCTCCTCCATAGGGGATCACCCCTTCCCATTTGCTTTGTGGTCTGCTCACAGCTCTGGGCTGAAGACAGAGCTCGGGGCTTGGGCCCTGAGCTGGCTCTGCTCACCAGGGCCACACAGTGGGGCTGAGCTGCCTCAGATTATCCAGGAAAAAATCCCTGTGAGGCTTTGAGCATGAGTGGGGCTCCCCATGAGCTGAAGGGAAAGGGGCCAAGCCACCTCCCTGCCCCACGGCCGCCTGCATGGCTGTAGCAGGGAGGATGCTGCCAGTGCTCACTTGTCAGCCTAATTAGCTGGCCCTTGTGTGATCTAATTGGAGCTGAGCCGAGGGCCAATTTGTGCTCATTTACCAGAAGTGGAGGCGTTTGGAATGAAGCTGCTCTGGTGGGTTCACAGGGAAGGCTGGGAGCAATGAATTGCATGAATTCTGCGCTGCCTGGTGCAGGTGAGGTTCCTGCAGGCATCTGCAGCGTGCTGAGCCCATACAGGCTGTGCTGGCACCATGGACACTAAGCTCAGACACAACTCTTGGGTGCAACCCAGCTGAGTGCCTTCCACACAGAGCTCCTCTGCCGTGGCCAGGAGAAACCCTTGGAGATGTAACAGAGGAACCTGCATGGGGTCAGTCTTTTCTCCCAGAGAACAAGCGGCAGGACAAGATGAAACGCTTTCAAATTGCACCAGAGGAGGTTCAGGTTGGATATTAGGGGAAATTCCTTCTCCAAAAGGGCTGTCCAGCCCTGGCACTGCTGTCCAGGACTGTAAGGGACTGTCCTGCTAGAGTGCTGGGGACAGGCACAGGGGCCACAAGGGCTGGTGGCCAAGCTGTGTCTCAGCGCTGCTGTGGCGGGGCAGAGGGACAGGCTGTGGCCAGTGAGCAATCCCTGCAGCGGTGTCAGTGATTCCCAGCCGTTCCCAGCCTTCCCAGGAGCCCGTCCCAGCGGGGCACCTCTGGGATTAACCCCTCTAATTGGATCAGGAGCCCCAGGGCAGCAGCTAACACCTCGCGGTCGGTGGCATCGCCTTCCTCGCCTCGTTGCCCCGGCAGGCACGGCCCCGGTGAGACCCCGAGCTGTGAACACGGGGTTGGTGCGGGGACAGAGTGACACCGTGCCCTGGCACCTTCCGTCCCTCACAGCACTGCCTGTGCTTGCACGCCTACGAGCGAGGAGCAGCCTCAGCTCGCGGCTGCAGAGATGCTCACGGAAGCATGCAGTTGTTTGGGTTGGAAAAGATCTTTTCACTCTCTCCAATTCCCTGACAGGAGGGGGCAGCCAGGTGGGGTCAGGCTCTGCTCCCAGGGAACAAGCGACAGGACAAAGGAAATGGCTTTAAGATGTGCTAGGGGAGGTTCAGGTTGGGTATTAGGGAAAATTTCTTCCCCTAAAACGTTACCCAGCTGTTGCACAGCTGCCCAGAGCAGTGGTGAAGTCCCCATCCTGGAGAGATTTAAAAGCCATGTGGATGTGGCACTTGGGGACATGGGTCAGTGTGCTGGGTGCACATTTGGACTCATTGATCTTAAAGGTCCTTTCCAACTTCCATGATTCTGTGGTAAGCTCAATGATGGATGGTTTGAGGAAAAAATCGAGCTCTCCACCTCTCTGCACAACCTGGCTGATGCCCTCTGCTCAGGACAGGCTCCTCCTGAACAGCCACAGGGCATCAGAAGGTGTTTCAGCCAGCCTGGGCCTTTGCTGATGTGCATAAAACCCATGAGCACAAAGTCAGTACCCCCTGGTGCCACCACGAAGCCAGAGGGGCATCAAGGGTCTTGAAGCTGTCCCCTGGAGGCAGCCCGATGTCCTGAGAGGAAAAAAAGTCACAGCAAACACCCAAATCCAGCTTGTGTGACACCAAAGGCTTTGGGACATCAAATGTCCTGTCTGAGAGAGCCTGGCATGGACTCAAGACAGCAGCCCAGCTGGAAGATATGCCAAAAACATTTTCCTCTTTAGAAATGCTAGATCTGGGACCTAGGGAGGGAGGGAGGCAAGGGCATCCCATCCTTGGAGAAACCCAGCCTTCTCCTGGACACAGCCTGGAACAACCTGATGTAACTTCAGAGTTATCCCTGCTTGGAGACAGAGGTTGGACCAGGGACCTCCAGGGGTCCCATCCAGCCAGAATTACCCCGTGGCTGTGTGCTCTGGGAAGGATGGAAAGTCATGGAAAGTCACCATCGAAACCTTGGCTCTACCTCAGGGGTCTGAGGGCTTTTTTGCATCAGAGCCGTGCTATTTCATGCTGTATTATCAGGTTAGTCAAAACACTTCTCCAAACTGAATGTCTATATAATTGCCAGCTACACTCACTTCCTTGGCCCCTGCTGCTTTCCATTCTATCGGGTTTTCAGTCACACAGAATATCCAAAATGTGCACAGAGCCCCCCTTGCCTGCGGGAAGCCAACACCTCCAGGTTGTGTTCCCTGGAGCTGCTCCCCTTGGGAACAGCCAGGAGAGCTGGTGCTGGTGACAGGCACTGCTCAGCTCAGGGTGTCCCTGTGTCACCAGGGCTCTGCCATAGGAAATGCAGTCACACAGAAGAAGGTTTGGTGCTGCTCCAAATGTCCTGTGTGAAGTGTGGCGCTCTGGAGATGGTCTGTTTAAGATGGGAGTTTAAGGCATCTCCCAATGAATTGGGATGTATGTTCTCATAGCACCTTCCCCCAGCCAAAGGGAGGGATTTCTCCCCAAAAGGACAGGATTTCTCTTAAAATCTCTGTCTAGAGACCCACACATCATGCTGGGCGAATGTTTCCTCTGTATCCACTCTCCTGTGCACATCCTTTTCTTTTTTTGGGATGAGAAATGGAGAAACCAGAGGATTGTCAGTGCTGCAGGGCTCACAGGCTGTTCTCGTGCCACCACAGGCCTGTCTCCTCTCCAGACTAAACAGTCCTAATATTTCCTGTCTCTTCTCACATAGAAATGTGTCTGTAATCACTCTTTTCTCCTGTTCCTTCACCTTTTTGGACGCAGGAGCAGCTCAGGATGTACCTAATCTGGCAGGTTGTCCAAGTTCTGCTGGGGAAATGGGATCACATTTCCCTGTCTCCAGCTTCGTCAAAGTTGACACCCCCAGAATCAGGAAACAAAGAAATCCCTGCAGAGAGAAGCTTTGCCAGCAAGTCAGGACTATCTGGACACTGGAAAAAGCCCCTGGCTTCCTGGAAGACGGGTGCTGAGAAAGGGGTGATGAGAAAAGCAGGGAAATCCTTGGAGATCCTTGGAGCTGATGGAGGGAACGTGACCGGCATGGCACAGGGGCAGCCCCAGAGGCCTTTTCCTCCTGCAGGATGCCTGGCCTTTGCCCATTCCCAAACATGGACATCCCAGAGGGGAGGTAGGACAGACCCATGGCACAAAGCAGCTGGTGGATTGTCCCATGGCTCTCCTGCCCCATGGGATGAGGGAGATCCAACTTTGCTGCCTCGGACTGACCCTCTGGGTGGCTTTTCTTGCTCTCCTTTTTGGCCATCGAAGAGTGTGGCTCCAAAAGAGATCCCTGTTTGTACAGGCTGGATAAATCCAAAGGAAACTGCTTACAAGTCCTTCTCACCAGTCTTGCCAAAAGATCGTGATTCAGCACCACTTTTTTGGATAGAAATTAATTAGTTCAGGCCCATCACAATTAGCTAACTCAAGGAGCACGACAATAACCCACTGTCTAATGGTTCTTCATGGCCATTTAGCACCATCTGGGTTGTCTGATCAGGGGCTTTGCAAACAGTTGAAAATGAAGTAAGAAGGATTGCTTCACCCAGACACCTCTTTTTGCCTCCCAGCTGCACGGACAGTGCAAATAATCCTGATGGACCCAGGAGACACAGGGAGAGGGACTGCAGAGCAAACATCAGCCCACATCCAGCTCCTCTGAGGCTGTGTCCCCGAGTGGAAGGTGGTGGCCATGGAAGGAGCAGGGAAAAAGAGCTTGGCCACATGTGTCACACCCCAAACCCGCTCCTGTTCGTTTTAGGGGCTGAGTTTGGGTGGGTGAGGAGCTTCCCCAACCCCTGGCCGTGCCCTGTGCCACCAGACCCCCAAACAGACACACACACATATGTGGAACAGAGCCTCACTCGGGGGCTAAACCCCAGGATAACCTCAGCAATCCATCCTCCAGCCTCCAGGCAAGAGGAACCACAAGGTATCAAACCCACAGATCCACAGAGGGATGGACAGGCAGGTCTCCAAGAAAACTTCCTAGACGGGAAACGTAGGCAAGTGTCCCCCCAGCACCACCTGCAATGTCAGTGTCCATCCTAACAGGCCAGATGTAGGGGTTTAAAATCTGTTTTTCACCCTACCTGTCTCTACATCTGTTTTTAGCTGGGTGCTGAGTGCTGCAGGCTACAGTTCTCACAGGAAAACCTGGGAAAGGGGAGTTTTGCTCACGGAGGGCTGCCTGAGGCTGAAGTTTGCAAGCAGGATTTGGCAGGGGGCTGCACAAGGACCCACGGGGGCTCCTCCAAACCCCATCAGGCTTCCGGCTCCTGTTCTGTGGCACTGAAAAATGAATGGAAATATTGATCCCCTTCCAAGCTGCTTTTAGCACGTCCCGAGAAGTTACGCAGACACCGGTGTAGGCTCCTGCTCCTCCCAAGTGGGCAGAGGGAATCTGGAACGGCCCAGACAGACCCAGAGGAGAGCTGCACATTGTCCTTCCCTCCTCGACCTTCCCTGGAAGTCAGAAGGCTCAGTTCCACAAGGGGTGGAAGTTTTGAATACGTGCCGTGGTGCCGGTCTCAGCCGTCACCACCTGCGCCAAGAGGTGTCCAGGGAAAACTGCAAAGAGCTTTGCTGCCTTCCCAGGATGGATTATTGGCCTTTGGAACTGAATGTGATTCAAAAGGAACAGAAAGAGATTGATTAGAGATGATTGTAATTTGGCCCTTCATCTAAGCAGCCCCCAGCCTGTGATAGATGCACAAAATTCCCAGGACAAACTCTCCAGATGGTGTTGGCCCGCTAATAAGCAAAAGATCACAATCACAATGTTGGATTTCTGGATCAGCCTCACCAAATGCTGGCCCAAGCGGATCATGATCCCCCAAAAGGCATTTGGTGCCTTTGGGAACCTCTTGCCTTGCAGGTCTAAGCAGCTCCGATGCAAATTGGGACACATTGGTATTCGAGGAGTTTTGTCCTTCAGGCTGGCAAGGCCAGGGTTAACCCAAATTCATCCAAAAGGATTTTGATGAAGGTTTCGCCTTTGCAATGGCAATTTAACCCTTTCCAGTTGGTCATTTCCTCTGTGAGACCATCTTCCCATGACACAAAAGCTGAGTTTTCCCTCTCTTCCTTGGCCAGGCAGCACATGTGCAGGTTGGGATGGGGATGTCTGGGCTGCCTTGGCTGCTGGCTCACCCCAAGGCACTTGGTGTCTCTGAGGACAAACAGATGATGGGCTGCATGTGGAGAAGTGCTGAGAGGCAGGACGGGCAGCCACAGCTCAGCTCAGGCTCCTTGCTCCTTCCTTTGGAGATTCCAGCAGCAGAGCAGCCTGATCCCTGCACGGGGCTCAAGACAAGCTTTGGGTGATGCTCTCCCCAGGCCCGGGGGTCTCTGGTCGTGGTGGGGATGGTCCCTCATTCCTCTGGAGTTCTGCACCCCCAGGGAGCAGCCATGCTCCCCACACCTGGTCTGGGGAGGATGGATAACGTCATCCACAGCTCCTTGGCACAGAAGCGGTTGCAAATTCCCAGCCAGCGGGCCAGAGGAGAGGCCAGCTGGGAGAAAAGTCCTGGGGGAGCCCACAGCCAAGTCTCCCAGCTGGGAATTGGTGGGGAGGGCTCAGGCTCTCCCTTCCCCCAAGGTATGGGGAGGGAGGAGGAATCTCTTGCAATCAAAAATCCCTGGGATTTTGTTCTTCAAACATCATAGTTAAGGATGATGCAGTGGGGGATGTCTGTGGAAGACGTGTGGGAAATGACATCCCGGTCATCCTATGGGATGGATTCTGTGCATGCTCCTCTCCCATGTCCTCCTCTTTTCCCCCTCTCCTTGTTTCTGTTTTCAGACATCCTGGAGCTCAATAGAGCCGTGTGGCGGGTCACAAAGCTCTCCAGGCTTTGACCTGGGCTCCAGTCCTTGCTTTGATGCCAGCAGGGCAGAGTCTGCTCTCCTTTCCAGCCCGTGGTCCCTGCTGGGAGAGATGGGATCTCGGGAAGCACATGCTGCTTCCTGGGTGGTTTTTCCCCCGTCGTAAGTTTTGAAGTTGCCAACCACTGGCCATGGCACTGCTCAGACTGATGGAGGGGAGTGTGGGTGAGGAGATGCCCCGTCCTCAGGCTGCACCCTGGGGAATTACTTCCCTGGGGAAGGGGGTGCAGTGGCCCATGGTAGCCACCCCAAACCGCCCTGGCCATGGGGCTGACCAGTCCCTGCAGCCCCTCGCAGAGGGGCCGGTAGCCAGGAACCTGGCCAGGACCAGAAGTTGGTTCCATACAGTCAGGGAATATCATAAAATTAAAGCTCATTAAGCACTTAGAAAAGGGTTTGCATTGAGGGGGAGTGGGCGGGGGGGCCAGGGGGCTGTGCATCTCAATACTGGGCTATTTAGAAGGGAGAATTTAATAACAGGGGGGTTGGTTTTTATGGCAATAGATTTATTCCACCTGGGCTAAGAAATACATTCCACATCTGCCGAGCCGTGTAACCAGACTCTAATTAAAATCGTGTGCCAAGCGAGGGCCTGGCTGTAAAACACAAAGCTGGCTTTTAGAGCGACTGGGAAGCGTGGCCAGGCGGCCTGGGGGCGGTGGTGGCCGGCAGGACAGGCACGGGGATGGCAGCAGGGCTGTGCCACCCCTCACCGTCCCCGAGGGGTGGTGGAGGGGGATTCCATGTGTCTGCAGGGACACGGTGGCACGGTGACATCCACGGGCGTGCAGTGACCATGGGGACAGCGTGGTGGATGTCCCTGCTGTGCTGTGACCGGTGGCTGCGTGCAGTAACGGTGACATCCACACGTGGGATGGACCATGGGATGGTTGATGTCCACCAGAGGCAGTGCACGGGGATTGGTGACACCCACACGTGTAGGGACAGTGAGAGTGACATCCCCCTTTCCAGAGTGGTCACGAGGAAAGGGTGACATCAATGCATTTCATGGGGACATCCACTCACCTGTAAGGAGCAGGGGACGGGGTGGCAGCCCTGCCCTGTGACAGGGGACAGGGTGACAGGGCTGAAAGGGTGCCCTGTGGGCCCCACCATGGGACACCCTGGTTTTACCCCGGGGTTTTACAGCTCCGAACAAACAGCGGCTGTGTCTGGGTTTAACAGCCCAGCCCTCAGACAGCGGCAGCAGCGCCAGTTCTGATGGAGAAACTAATGAAACCTTCGAAATAGTTTGTACGGGAGTAGTGAAGTGAGAAAAAAACCCCAGAGCACTTGCTGCCAAGGAAAATACACTTACCTAGTAAAGCATGAGTAATAAGTGGCATTTTTTACAGCGTGAAGATATAACTTTTCATGAAAACACCAAATAAGGCTCCGTGCGAAAAGTGGCCGGCCTTTCTAGCTGCTTTTTTTCTTTCCTTCTCTTTCTTCCCTTTCTTTTCGTTCTCAAGGCACACGTGTGTTTTCCCCAGGGCCCCTTTTGCAGGAGCCTGTTTACGGGGCCGCCTTCACGCCACCCCCGGCGTGGCCCGGCTCGGGTTCCGGCGCCCTGAGATGAAATGAGAAGGGAATGGAAAAACAGGAGCTGCTGCTCTGCGAGACTTTCTATTTTTAAAAGGTTAAAAATATCTATTTTGAGACACCAGCCCAGGAAGCGCTGGGATGAAGCGACGCGGCGGGACAGGAGGAGTAAACAACGCCGGGACGTGCCGGGCGGCTCGGGAGCTGCGGCTCCGGGATGCTCCTGGGGACAGGGACAGCAAGGGACAACGAGCCGGGGGTGTGGCCACAGGGAGATCAGGAATTGCATAACGCCGCAGGGCCCGTGCCACGGGATGCTCAACCCCAAGAGAGGATGCTCGGCATCCAGGTGGGGTGACCAGCCCCAGGGTGGGATGCTCAGCTCCTGGAGGGATGCTCAGCTCCTGGGGGGATGCTCAGCTCCCAGGCAGGATGGCTTATCTTGCCCAGCACCACAGCCATGGTGCCCTCGGGGGATGGGACGCTTGGCTACTGCACATGGATCCCACCCCAGGACTGGGATGCGGTACCCACTGTGGAAGGAAGGCTGTGGAAAAGCCATCCAACACTCCAAAATCTCATGGGTGCTTTTCCACCTTAGGTTTTGCAGTTCCACTCCCTTCTCCTCTCTGCCGAGGCCAAGGTGCTGGTGATGCTCCCTGGGCTGGCTCCCTGCCGTGCCCTCGTGCCCATCCCTTGGCCCCACCTGGGCAGGAGCACCTGCACCTCATGTACACCACATTCCCCAGACAGAGAGAAGCAGCAGCGCTCCAGGCTGGGGCAGAGTGGCTGGAATGCTGGAAAAGGTCCTGGGGGTGCTGGTGCCAGGGGCTGGACATGAACCCAGGTGAGCCCAGGTGAGCAAGAGGCCAATGGCCCCTGAGCTGTGCTGGGGCACCTCCAGTGCTGGGGGCAGCTCTGGGCCCCTCCTGATGAGAGAGACCTGGAGGGGCTGGAGCGTGTCCAGGCCAAGGAACAGAGCTGGGGAAGAGACTGCTGAGGGAGCTGGGAAAGGGGCTCAGCCTGGAGAAAAGGAGGCTCTACTCCCCTGAAGTTGTGCCAGGGCAGGCTCAGGTTGGACATCAGCAGGAATTTCCCCATGGAAAGGGTGCTCAGGCCTTGGCAGGGGCTGCCCAGAGAGGTTTGGAGTGCCCAGCCCTGGAGGTGTCCAAGGGTGGGCTGGAGGTGGCACTCAGAGCTCTGGGCTGGGGACAAGGTGGGCACTGGGCACAACGTGGGCTTTGCCAACGTACTGGACTCTGTGACTCCGTGGTCCCTGGTGCAGAGGCACGGCCCTGGAAGGTCCTGCTGTCCCTGGCAATCTCTGAGCTGTGTTTTGCTTCCTTATAAGGCCCTGCAGCTCCCTTCTGCTCCCTGCTCCGGTGTCTACGGCTGGGCTGGCATCGCCTGTTGGGAGAGCACAACAATTCCCAGCAGGCTGCTGGGACACCTCCTGCCCAGCCCAGCCCAGCCCAGCCCAGCCCAGCCCAGCCATCCTCCATCCCTCCATCTCTGTCTCCAAACTGCCCCAAGCCCCAGTGGGAAGAGCACAGGGCTCTTTCCAAGCATATCCTGCCCTGTGGGAAGGAGGGTTATAAATCAGCTCAGCTGTCTCCTCAACAAGGGATGGGGCTTTTGCATCCCCCAGAGCAGCACTTGCAGCCCCTTCCCAGAGGCTGCTAGCTCAGAAGCACCAACAAGAGCCCAGTGCAAGCAATAGCTCTAGCCTGGAGTGTCTGACAATGCAACTCCTCAGTGCACCTGGAAAACAAGGATGAAGACTCCTCTGCCTGAAATAAGGCTGTTAGGCGGCAAAGAAACATTACAAACATTAAAAACTACACTTCACTGAATGAACCTCTCCCACTGCCTCTTCTGAGGCTCTTGTAAATGTGGGAAGGGAGGAGCAGCTCCCTCTGGGATTTGGATCTCCAGCTACAAATGACACATGCACAGCTATAAAGACCTCTGCATCTCCAGGAGGAGCGTTTGCCCCCTGAGCCCCACCACTACCACATCCTGAGGCAGCAGAAACGATCCATGTTCCAAGGGCCAGAGCCTGGCTCCCAGACATTTCTCCCCCTCCAGCCCCCGGGTGCCCAAGGAGTGGTCCCCACTCTCAAGGGAGCCTTCTCCCTCTCTCCAGCCCCAATTCCTTGCTCCCAGGCATTGCCTGGGGACACTCCAGCCCCGGCCAAGGGGCACCCAGGGGCCTGAGGCCCCCCTGGGGCTGGCAGCCCATGGAGTGCGGGAGTGGGGAGTATGAGATAATGACTTTTGCAAGTCTGAAGTTCTCCCGGGTCCTGCTCCTGCAGACATTAAGTCATTTTCCTGAGGAAGTGCCGTATGACGTCGATCTGGTTACAGGAGTCGGGGTGGAGCCGGGAGCTCCAGAGAGACCACGGCAGAGGTGAGGAGCAGGAGCACCAGGACACCCTGTCCTGTCCCTCTGCCACAGGAATGACACCCCAGGGGTCCAAGTTCAATACAAATCCTGGCATTTCGAGGTTTCAGATGCACAAGAACAGTTGAAAGCTTCCAGCCCTGGTTTCGATGGAAGCAATCTTCACCTGCTTTACCAGGGAAATGTCTTGGACTTCTCTGCAGTCAAATATCACAGCAACCCTTGGATATCAGGATTTGACACATTGTTTAATGAATAAGGACAAATGAAAAAAAAAAAAAAGTCTGTGTTCAATGGGACTTGTTACTTATCATTACCTTTAAAAACACTCCCTCAACTCTACCAAGAACAACAGAACCACTACAGCAGGGTGGGTTTTTCTCTCAAGTTAAACTTTCTTCAATTAAACCAGAATAGGGTTGTTCACTCTCTGTCCAGGCCACAGCACAGGCACCAACCCAGTGATGCTGCTGGGGTGCAGCAGTTCCTCTCAACCAACCACAGGCAACACCAGCCCCTGTCTGGGAGCACTCACCAGCCCAAGCTTCAGGAATGTTCAGGATCAGCTCCTCTGGAAAATCTTTTACATCTGTCTATCAACCTTAGCACCAGCCAAGACCAAGAACTCCTTTCTGGTTAACAGGATTGCTGTGCTTTATTCCTCTCTCACAACAGGTTCTTCAGGACCATGTGCCATGACACACTTCCTTCAGCAGGCAGATGATGAGATGTCCAGGGAAAAACTCCTGTCTTGTCTGTTTTATGCCTGTAAAAAAACCCTTCAGGCAACCCAAAAGCTACCAACCCCAAAATGCAGCACACATTCCCTGGTACCTGCCTGGTGTTATCAACAGTGCCCTCTAATCACCCTTCCCTCTGACTCACTGGCCTCCAAGGGTAAACCTCCAGCTCTTTCCCAATAACAGCAAAGCCTTCCCCCAATTACTCCAGAGCCAATTGGGTGGGAAGCCTCAAAGATGTTTTTGTAAAGACAGAACACCAACAGTGTCCCAGTCTATAATTAGCCATCTGAGCAAGTTACAGAGGATACGTTCAAGGAAGAAGAGTAAGAGAATTTTATATGCACTGCTTTGTCCAAAAAAAGATTATGAAAGGCAGAGCAAAAACTATTTACCAGTCTTGGGGGGAAAACGAAGTACATTTCATTCAGTTAAAGCTGAAGCAGATGTTCAATATTTGTGTCTGTGCCTGAAGACCTGCTATGTTACATAGGCTTCTACCCAATGTGAACATCTGGATCGATCTGGAGAGCTGAGGGTGTACAAAGAGGGGAGCAAAACACCACAACTCCTAACTTAGCACCAAAGGGGTGATTAAAAAAATACAATTTCATGTGACCAGACTTAACAGCCCTTCAAGAGTTCCTCTAGATGTTGCTTCTAGCTGGCAGTTCCCACACCGTTTAGTGAAGATGACTGAAATTCCTGCAGTAACAAATAAAAACTTTTCTCTGATACAAAATCCAGTCCAGAGTGCTTCCTTACACAGTAAGCAGGACACCTTGTGTAACCAGGGGTTGCATGTTGGCCTCCACAAGCAGCAGCAGCTTGCAGAGAGCCACACAAAAAAAGGGAGCAACGCTCCCAAGCTGCCAAGAGGACTGGGAGATGGACCCAGTTCATTTCTTCTGGAAAAAGCCCATGATGGAGACCTGTTTGTTGGCTCTGTTGGCAGGAGCTGCCCCTTTCTTCGTGTTCTTCCTTTCTTCCTTTGGTTCTCTCTTGGTGGGCAGCAGGGGTTGTTTGTGTGGAGCTGGTGCCTTGGGCTTGGAGAATTCATCCTCGCTGTCCGTGCAGGATTCGCTCTCATAAACCTTCTCAGTCACTGGTGGAAAGAAGAGGGAAGGGAGCAGAGGATGATGATGGTTAAGCCATCTCTACACCAAAGACCTCCCCACTGCAGCCTTCCCATTGCACCCCTGGAAGACAACGTTTTGGGTCCAAGGAGCTCATGCCAGACATAGGAATTAAGTCCATTGCTCAAGGTTAAGCAGTAGAAATGTACTCAGGTTGTGCCAAGGGAAGTTTAGGTTGGGTATTAGGGAAAATTCCTTCCCTAAAAGGGTCTCTCCTGCCCTGGCACAGCTGCCCAGGGCAGTGGTGGAGTCCTCATCCCTGCAGGGATTTAAAGCTGTGTGGATGTGGCACTCGGGGCTGTGGGCCAGCGTCACCGTGGCAGTGCTGGGGGAACAGTTGGAGTCGATGACCTCAGAGGGCTTTTCCAACCACAGCGATGCTGAGATTGTAATTCATATGGCAAAGGCTGACAAGCAGCATCAGAAAGTGATGAATCCAAAGGAGATCAGAATCAGTAGTTTAGC
Source organism: Rhabdornis inornatus (assembly GCA_013397075.1). Classification (NCBI taxonomy): domain Eukaryota; kingdom Metazoa; phylum Chordata; class Aves; order Passeriformes; family Rhabdornithidae; genus Rhabdornis; species Rhabdornis inornatus. The sequence continues at coordinate 259,023 of VWZS01007437.1, read as the reverse complement.
ATTAGACAATGGAACATCTACTTTATGGCTAATCCCCACCATTCTGACTGGGTCTGATGTCCACAGCAAAAGCAATCAGATTGTCCAGAAATCCAGGCAAGACAACCTAGAGACATCCCCAAGCTGCTCTCACCAGCACACTGCACAGTAAGGGAAGAGCAAAGCAGACACTGCCCATCTCGAGGGGCACAAACCCGTTGGGGCAGCTTCTTTCCACTGAGGTGGCCAAACAGGGCAAATATAAAGAAATCCTCTACGAAAAATCCACCCAAAGCTGTGTCTGCAATCAAGGACTCTGCCTGAGGGGGTTGCCAGCTCACTGCAGTCAGCGCCCGGCGATGGAAAGCCCGGGGATATAAAACAACGCTCACGGAAATTAAACTGGAGTCAGCTCTACTGAAGAAAGTCACCGTCACATCCCAGTAAATGTTGTTAGATCAGCTTTCCCAGCAGTGCTCTGGGATTCTTCTAGTAAGACATTTTTCTTCAGCAACTGTATTCTTTTAAACAGATGTCTTAACTTCCCTTCTTCTGGGAAACTGGCTTTTGCTTGTACTAATGCATCAAGTTAAATAAGGTTTCCTACGTCACCAGAGACTGGGAAGAGGAATGCTATGAAATCCTCCTGGGCAGCTCTAGCAGAACCTCAAACAGGGACTGCAAACCAAGCAATCTCCCTTCAGAGGCAACAGGCTTTTCAGGGAGCAACTTCCACAGACCCCTGGGTGAACTTAAAAACCTTATCCTGTTGTCAGCCCTGTCAGGAGCTGCTGGGAAGTTAACCCCCTCCAGTTGCAGTAACACATCTTAGATTAACTTTCTTTGGCTGCAATCTCAGCTGAACTTCAGGAGCCTGTATTTGCAGCACCTATGGGTACACAGACACAGTTACTGGTGCCCCACTCACAACCAGACTCCCTAAATCAGAGTGGCTCAAATGATGGGAGCTCTAAAATGCTGTAACACAGATTTCCCTCCAATGCACACGTGGATATCCCAATCTCCAAGCCATGTGTGTCCTTTGAAGCTTTAGAAGGTGCAAGGTACAAACACACAAGCTTAAACCTCAGTAATTCCCCTTTACCAGAGACTAAGAGCAGGCCATCAATCCATGGATTTCTGTTGATGCCTAGGAATGTGTCTTGTGCTTAACTCCACACACACTTTAATTGCTCAATTTCCCTCAGGGCTAATCCCTAAATTACTTTTGCTTTTTGACACCAATTCCTTGCTATTGCAGCTATTGTGAAAACCACCACTTAAAACTGTGGAGAAATATTAAGTACAGCATCATTCTAATGTTAGGATTTAACATCTCTTAAAACCTAGTGTTTGTTTAAAAGAAAAAGACAGCAGGGAGAGGGGAAAAAAACCCTGTATTTCAAAGAATGACTAAAATTTACGTTAGCCTGGGAGACTTGCAAATTATTTCGCCTTTGAATTATTAGACCTGTGCATGGAAAGGGTGGAAAATGGAAGTGAGGAGAGAAACTGGACAATAACCAGACAGCAAGTCCTGCACAACAGGCTGGAGGATTTGTAGTAGAGAAAGCAGCATCTCCTCCCTATCCAGTTCCTCAGTATCCCAGCTCCATCCCTCTGTCCATCCCACAGGATCTGTGTCCCAAGGGCACGACAGGGCCTTGCATCCCCCTTTTATAAAATGGCTATGAACTGTAAAACCACGAGTCTGGACTTTCCAGGGACTGTGAAACCCTGTGGGGGTGAGGAGCAGAGAAACAACGGCAATGTTCCCAGCTGAACCAGGAAGAGACATTCCTGCACTCTGGATGCAGAGTCTGTAAAACTCAACTTCCCATCTAATGCTGTTTCGTTCCATTTTCCCTCCAAACGTTTTAATGGCTCTATCTGGGCTGGGAGAGCAAAACACCCCATAAGGTAATCAGCCAAATCTGTGGGTAACTCTGTGCAAGTCCAGCTCTTGGACAAGAATGCAGCACTTGGGATTTCAGTCCCAGTGCAGCCAGCTGCTGAGAGCTACAGCTTTGTGTTTCTTGAAGGGAGACACACCAAGTTAATGGGAAACAGAAGATGCAGCTCTGCAGACAGGTGCAGACAGACACAGGCTGAGTCTGGGCCAGGCAGCTCCGGAGCTGGGCCAGGAATGCCCGAGTCTCTGCATGCCCAGCACCACAAAAGATCTGTACAACAGCACCACACCTTCCCCAGCACTGCTGAGCTCCACTGACATCCCCTCAGCCCAGCCAGGCTGGAGAATGAAAGCATCCCATACAATCGAGCTGACAGCAGCATTACCAAAAACACATTCCATACTTCTAACTGTTTAAAGCCTCCAAAAAAACCTCCCAAACCCAAACCAACGTATTGTGAACGTTTACATCTCCACTTCAATGTCAGGACACGTAGGAAACAAATACAGTGGTGTGACACAGCTTTCTCCAGGTCACAGGAGGAAGCAGAGCCCAGTCAGGCTGGAATTCAAAGCCTCTGGCTCTCAGGACTTCTGTAGGGACTCTCTTCCCTTCTGAAAGCAGAGTCACCCTTATCAGAAACAGAAACCCTATGAAGTATTTAAGCCCCAACTTATTCCCTGCTTATCTGGGATGCTCTAAGTTTCTTTAACATATAATCAAGTTCTGCACAGCTCTGGTTTAATCCTCAAAGGAAGAAAAAACCACAACCCAACGAAGTTATCTCACCCAGAATTTATCCCAAACCCTAAACCTCTTTCTGTACCATCTTTAAAAGTTTGTAGCTTTGGGGAAGAGAGTAAATGAAGGTGGTAATCATGAGGGCAGAAAAAAGGGAAAAGAACTGAAGGAAAAATCTGAGAATAATCAAAAAGGGTAAGGATTCAGCTCCAGCTCTGACTCCCTACCCAGGCCTTCACCAGAGGTGCAGCTACCTCAGCCTGGGAGCAGGAGTTCCAAGTGGGATAACTGTGATTTTGTGAACCTCTTTCTAAGCCTGGGAGAGGTTGGCCTGTTAAAAAGGCCAATGAAGTGAGCTTCAGTGAGTGTAGGGCACAGCCAGCCTTACCCATGCAGCCTTCCTCTTCATCAATAAACATCTTGGATTTCAGCACACGCTTCCGCTTCCTCTTCCTCGCTCCAGCTGCCACCTGGAGGACATGGCAGCATTGTGAGAAACCAGGAGCTCACTGCTGGCAGTTCAGCACTCTAAGCTGCTCTCACCTCTGTGGAAGCAGGCTCCAGTTCAGCTTTTGGAGCAGGTGCAGGTGGTGGAGATGGAGCTCTCTCTTCCTCGAGTGTGGGAGAAGGTGGGACATCTGCTAAGAAGAAGAACACCTTGATGGCACTCATGCTACACACTGCAGCTCCCAAAGGAAGGAGAGTGGGATAGGATGGCAGAAGCACACTGGGGATTTTTGATAAGCCAAAAAAATACGTTCCACCAAGAGGAACTTTAAAACCAGGTACAGGAGCTGGCAGGTTTTAGCTGTACATTTCACTTACTTGTCAAAAAGAGCGACTGTAATTTGTTTAGAAATTAAAACCATGGTAAAAGAGTTGTTGCTTCACTGGTGGTGCTACACATCCCAAACAATCCGTGCTATTAGCTTAACCCAAGAATTAAGTGCAGTACACTATCACGCATCCTCAAAGATTGTTAGGGGATTGGGTTTTTTTCAAACCTTTATTTGAAAACAAAAAACCCCACGAAAAAGGAAGCTGATTCTCTCACTGTTTCATCTTCTTGCTCTCCTCTGGGTTCAAGGACAGGGAGACCAGACCCCGTTAATTGCCAAGACTGATCAAACCAATCAAGGACACCTTCACACATTTGTGAGGAGCAAAGTAAGCTCTGGAGGCTCTACCAGCAGCCTCAAAGGGAGACAAGCAGGGCTTGTCAGACCAAGGAGCAAGGCAGGGTCACCCTCCCACGGGGCTGGCAGGGGGACAGAGCTCCAGGAGATCCAAGTGACAAAGGCTGCCACGCACGCCCCGGGATGTGGGGGAACAAAGTGCTCCTGTGACCTATTGCTTCACCCTGACATGGATGTGGCTGCAGCACCGCCCTCATCCCGGGATCTGGAGCTGTCCCCGGGGATCAGGGCAGTGTGAGGAGCTGCCAGGCACGCGGCCAGCTGACCTCTGCAGGTTACCCAGGGCTCCAGGGAAACGCTGCTGGGCTGCCAAGGCCCAGCCATAAATTACATTCCTGCAGCAAGGGCTCGGCCTCGCAACTACTGCAGTGAGCGAGGCACGGGAATGCAAACACAGCGGGATAACGTGCTTGGGCTTTAGCCTGCTCTGGAGGGCTGGGGCTGTGAGGACACAGCCAGACAAGGGCTCTGCTCCCAGCTGGGAGGGCTGGGGGGAGCTCCCCACTCTCAGTGTTCATCCCTGGGCTCAGGCTTGCACAGAGTGCCCAGCACCACACCTGCCCAGCCAGGCTCAGCCCTTTGGAAATATCTTTAGGAGAGGACAAGCTCAGAGGGCTGAAAACCAGCCTGGTGAAAAGCCTCTGCCATGCTCAAGCAGAGGCTGCTGAAGGTATTGTCAGTGTGCCAGCTGCACTAGATTCCTTGGGGGAAATTTGGGCTTTTTTCAGCTTCCTTCAAACAATTTCCCCAGCTTTTGGCAGGCAGAAGGCGCCTTCTCCCCACGTCAGAGTGTTTAGGACTACTATCAAGCTGTTTTATGACTTTATTATCCTCTTCTAGCCAACACAGCCCTCTGACATGTGATAACTCCTGAGTCAACCACTAGCTGCTGCCCACAGTTTGCTCAACAGCAACAGCTGCATGAAATAGATACAAGTTGGGCAACTGGATGGACCAAAGATGTAAATCCTGGCTTTGTTCGGCTTGCTCTGACCCTGCCTGGAAAAACTGTGAGAAGCTTTAGTGCTTCTGCTGCGGCTCTCCAAAACCCACGGAGTTTGTAGGTCACAGTGCCACTGAAATCACCCTCCAAAGTGGCTGTAAAACACTTGTCAACACTGCGAAACGCTGCCTGTGTTGGTACAGCTGAAGCTGCCAAACCTCCTGTCCTCTGTGGGAGCATTTGTGGAGTTTATTCTGGCACTGGAAGCAAAACAACCCGCAGTGACTAAGGAACCCTCGTACCAATATAACTTTTTAATGAAAAATCATTTAAATGGAGAGGATTGTGCCTTATGCCCTCTCTGTATTTCCAGCGTGGTACAATGTGCTGATGCTGGTGTAAGGAGAGCTTATTTAGGGCTACTTTTAGTACACCAAGAGCAGACTAATACAGAACTAGGCCGAAGTCCTGGCCTGACACAGAATTGCCCCTAAGTGCTCCACATCAGCCATGCAGGCTGAGTTTCACGCCCACAAAACCTTGCTAAGTGTGCCTGTCACTCCAGACCCCATTTTGCTCACTGATGCTGTTGACTGAAGTGGCCCCTGCTCTCTGGAAAAACCTGTTTCCAACCCTTCCAAGGATATACCTTCTTGAAGTCCACCTGCTGTATATATGTTTTTTTAATTGCTTTTTTAATCCAACTCACAGTCTTCCATTTCAATACTGAATATAATATTACCAGTTTGGACTCACTAGAAATATTCCAAACAAATCAAATCTATCTTCTTTCATCTGGTTGGATTTAGAAGGGCAAGCAGCAGGACCAAAGGACAGAGTTCTCTCAATTCTCATTTTCTCTTTTGAAAAGACAAACTGAGTGATATCTAAATTTGTATACGTGTGCTATAATTTGCATAAATTTACAATTCTAATGCACAACACCAAGAAACTAAGAACAAAGAGGCTTCTGATGCAAAAAACCTCCCCAGTGCCTGACTACCCTCTGGGGAAGAACTTTTCTTGAATATCCAACCTAAACCTGCTCTGACACAGCTGCAGCCATTCCCTCAGGTTCCATCCCTGGTCACTAAAGAGAATATAAAATGGAATAAATGAAACCAGGAGGGATCCCATTCAAAAGCATCAATTGCTAAACACGTGCTGGGGTCACACAGTTAGCCCACAGGAGACCAGAGTTTTAACATTCCAAACTCTTGCCTGATTTCACTCACAGGATGTGGATGAGCTGAGAGATTCCAGCCAAGCAAGGATGGGCTGATTTCAAAATTCCCTCCTCAGAGCTAAACCACTCAGCTTGTCAGTAGGGGAGTGGTGAGGAAACGGAAAGACAAACATTTACAGAAATAAATACCAAAGAGTGTGGGCATATATGTACATACATATTTTATAGTCAAACAAGGAGATTCACACTGGAATGTGATGGAGTTAAGGCTGATCATGAAGAACAGCTTCCTGAGAGATTTATCATCCTGTGGAACAGTCTAAGAAGTGATACACAGCTGATGACAGAGATCTTTTGAAATTACGTGGGCAGCAGGGAAACTATGAAAGCAGACCTAGAGGTGGCACGGATACTGCAAAGATACCAACAGCAGCCACCTCTGTGTGGCACTGCAGATTGTCCCGATGTCCTGCTTGTCGCCCCTGTGCCAGCCACACTAAAATGAGGAATCAGCTCTGGCTCTCCTGAGGGACTCCACCTCCTCACCAATACACCCCATCTGCTGTTTCACCTTCTGTCACTGGAGCTCTACACCAAGCTGGTGGTTTCAATTATGCAGCCATAACAATCCCCAAGTTCTTTTCCTGCTGGATGACTGTTCCATTCAGCACATACTCCCAAGCTCAACTCCAACTTATTTTCCAGTTATCTATATTGAACGGCATTTGTCACCTCAATTATCCAAATTCTTTGGGATCCAGCCCTGCTGTTCCTCATTACAAGTCCAGATCTTGCAATCCTCTGGGCACCCCACTCCTGTCCCAGCCACCGAGGAGACGCAGAGTCGCATCGGATACGGCTCAACCGCCTTGCCTCCAACTCCCCTATTATCTCTTTCCTTTTGGTTCTCTTGCTTCCAACACTGGCTTCCAAGCCCTTTCTACGAACAGACAGAATGAAGATACTGAAAACGACCCTGTGAGGAGAGGGAGGCCGCTTGTGAGTGTTTCCTCTCCACACAAACTGGCTCTGACCAGCCCTACGGCTCTGGAAGGAGCGCTATCTTTCACAAGAGATTTGGGAATCTCCTTCCCACACGTCAGTGGCACTGGCAGCACACTTGGTGAGGAGACAGCCAGGTCTGAGCTAAGCCAAAACAAAGACTGAATCTTTGTTTCGAGACATCTCAACTCTATGCCCAAGTGCTTGCAGCACAAAGATAAACAGAGAGCTCAGGGTTCAGCCGTTTCCACGGTCTTTAGTCCTTTGAACTGTTCCCTCAACCACCGACCAACAGATTTGGAGAGTAATGTTTGGAAAATCAGGCCCCTGACCTACACGCCTGATTGTTTAGAGATCTTTTTACCTTCATCATCACTGCTGTCAGACTGAAGTTGTTTGATTCGCTTCCTCTTTTTCTTCACATTTTCGGGATCTCTTTCTTCCTCATCATCTGATCTATCTGCTCTCTTTGTTTTACTGCCACAAAAAGCAGAGGGAAAAAAAAAGGGAATGAACATCCATTATCTGTCATGTGTGCATGAAAGCATCACGTAGATTTGGATGAGCACATTCCTCATGGAAGGAAATCAAATGCCTCTTAAAAACATGAGCATACTCTGAACTGTACACTCACTACACCACCAGGCATAGGTGCACGAGCATTTCCAGGCCTCTCATCCTTCCCCATATCCAGCTCTCCAAAACAAGGAGGATTTCTTCAGCCCCTCTGCAGCTCAGCCCAGTACCTCACCTCGCCCGGCCACGGCAGCCTGGCAAGAGCATATTTCTGATCTTGTCTCTTCAGCTCAGGCTCCCAATGTCCCCAAAAGCATCACTCAGAAGCTCTTTTGACAGACTGCTTGCTACTGACTGACTATGAGGTAGTGTCTCAGAATCCTGGAGCCATTTTTAAAGACTACTGGAAAAATAAAATAGCTTCTTTCTTTTTAATGTTGGCGAGACGTGTCAGACGAACAAGCCTGGAGGCTAAGGGCCCACGTATCCTCAAAGAGCTGGGACAGCCCAAGTGGCCTTCCCAGCTCCACGCTGCCAACACCTCCAGGCCCTTGGCTTCGTGGACAAGACTATCAATAAGACAAGCAGTTAGTGCTCACTGCGATGGTGGGCTGGGTGGTGTGCTTACCTATTCAGTCAGAAATGGATTGAGACCACCAATTAATTACTCATGGGCCACCAGAGAGCCATCAGACTGTAGTGATTCTTTGTCCCTGTCAGTTTGGGTTGGATTAAACACAAAGGGCTGAACTTAAAATTAACTTGGAGCCTCAGCCCAAAGTAAACCAGTGGCATTGAAAGCAGCCGTACATGAGCTATGGAGATCAACAAGCACAACTTTGTGCTGCAAGCTGTGTACGTACAGGCTTGGGAATCTCCCACCTTCCCTGCAGGACAGGTGCTCCTGCCAGCCCTCCCCACGCTGCCTGCAGGGTCTCTCCCAGGGCTGCTCACAGTGGGAGGCTGGCTCATGGAAAGCCACCCCCTCCCGCTGAGGACAGCCTGGGCCCTGTCCCTTCCCATATGCAATGGCACCAACGGCCCTGAGGCACCAACAGCAGCAACTGGAAAAGAAACACCAAGAAAAAAATCCTACAGATAATTTTAGTCAGGCTTAACACGACTCAGAGGATGGAAACAGGAGGTGAGCCAGAGCTGTATGACCAGCTAGCTCCATGCAGGCTGTCCCCAAGGAGGTTCACAGGGACCCTGAAAGGCACGACCCACCTTTTCTTGTCCTTCTGCTGAATTCTAGCAGACTCTGCTTTCTTCCCAGGTTTCTCTGCTACAGTATTCGGAGATGACTCTGGTTCTGCTACAGCAACTGAAGGCTTCACTACTTCTTTCTCCTCCTTTGGCTGCTCAGGCACAGAGTTGGCTTTGAGTTTATCTGTGAATAAACCATTCAAAAAGAACAAACACTTGGCATTCAGTTTGAATGACAACTTACAAAGCAGCTGGCTAGTCTGTGCACAGGGAATACAGACAACACTACCCATCGTGCATTTAGGGATCTAGATTGGCCAAGCTCTATCAGACATGGGAAAAAGAAGGGCATGCTTAAATTTCTAGGTGATTTTCCATGGTTCTGCTGTTCCTGATGTCAAGCCATGTGTGCTGCAGCAGTTAAAACTGTGGAAGAGGACTGGGAGGCATTGGCAGGAGATCATCATTGGGGTCAGGGGCTGCTGGGAGGACCACAACATCGTGCCACTGTCTTTCTGGGAGTGCTGGGTGCTGGGAAAACAGGCTGGCTGCTTCCCTGGGCAAGGGCAAACAGCACTGCAAGGACAGCTCTCATATTTATGATCAACAGCAGAAAGCCCAAGGACCCCACTGTTGTTAACTCAGGACTTTCTGGCAGTGGTGGAACCTTTGAAGCCAGGAGAGACATGCATGTAGGGAATAAATCTTACTCCTGGAATCCCACCCTCTCCTTCACACACATAATCATTTCCAGTTCTGCTCTGTTTGCTCCTTCTCCACAGCCACCTCAAGGTCTCCTCGATGTGCTCCCCCACAGGACTCAGCAGAGAAGGGAACCCCTTTGGAAATGACAGAAATGCATCCACAAAGCCTTCCCCATCAGCACTGGGTCACCTTCACCACGCCACTTTGGGTTTTCAGCACATGAGCTTTGGTCTAGGGCCCTTCCCAGACCTTTAGAATTTACTCCAGTTAATTGTGGTGACTGTCCTTAGGCTGAGTGCCCTCAGCTTCCTCAGTGTCACCAAAACAGGGACTCAGAGAGTCCCAGCAGGGCTGTGCCTTGTCTGCTCAGTGCTGGAACTGTCACCTGCAAACTCTGACAGATGTCTGTTAGAAAGTGAACTTTGCTGTTTACTCTCTCCCCAAATTCCTCTTTGAAGCCTCTTGTACTCAGTTATAAGGGAATCTTTGAAGAAGGTCCCACAGCCCTCTTCCAATATTTAAAACCTTCAGCATGGTTTCTTTAGACTTGGATAATTCATAAGGGACCTGCAGAGGCCACCTAGTCCAAACCTCTGCTCAAAGAGAAAGGCCACCCCTCATTTTTAGTCTCCATTTATCAGTCCTTCAGTTTTTAGGAAAGAAATTAACCCTAAAACTAACAGTGGGCTCCTCAGTGCTGTGTGATGAAAAGCAAGCACCATTAACATGCTCTGCAACACAGGTTTTGGCAAACATCTCACCAACAGCTGATCTTCCAGCCAGGAGAACTCACTTTAAATCAGATTTCTTCTGCACTAAAAATCCTTCCTGGGTTAGTCTGTTCAAATACGTCATTTCAATTGATCTCCCTCCAGCAAGCTTTTTCTCTGAAAAATTCCACTGAAAACTCTTAATTTTTGCTTTAAAAGCTGTGTGCAAAAACATTAACCCCTTTGAGTGCAAAAGAGCAGAAGAAAATATGGAAAAATACTAGGAAAGAGGGGATATAAAAAAAATCCAATGAGTTTGGTAGAGTGAGGATGAGGACGAAGAGTTCTCCTTTCTGTATGCCTCCCATCATGGCTCTAGTACAAAACACTTGATTCTACTGAATGTTTTTTAATGCCTACCCAACTTAAATAAAATATAATTAAAAAAAAAAAAAACAAAAAACAAACCAAACAAAAAAACAAAAGAGACTTCAAATAATCCTTTTTTTCCATTTGTTTGTTTGTTTGTTTTTTTAACTGCAACAGGCTGTTCCCTGACCATGACGGCCTCTGAAAACAGAAAAGCACTTACTCATAGCAGCTTTTCCAAAGAAGTTGTTCATGATGTTGTTCTTTGTTGGTGGCTTGCTGCTTGCTGCAGACACCTGGAAGCAAAGGGAGGAATAAGCACAGGAATTGCTCCCAGCCCTCAAGATGCACAGCACTGCTTCTGGACAAGCAAAACAACGTATAGCATTTGCTCCCACTGCCTTAGATTTCTGCAGATTTAGCAAATTCTGTGTTTTGGAGAATTGGAAGATACTCACCAGACACTACTACATGCATCAAAGGGGCCAGAGTAAGTCACCAAGGACTGCTCAGCCAGGCCTTCAGATCTGACTCGGGGCACATTCCCATCTGATGGCTGACAGTGTGACTGGAATAAGTGCTTGGGACTAGGGTCGGTTCCCAGGAAAGAACTGTTCTGTCTGCAAACCATCAGTGCCTCAATTCACAGCAGCTAGCAGAGGACTGGCCAAACCAGGAAGGCTTTATCCAGCTCCTCTGGCACCTAGGCTGTTTGCAAGGAAATATCACTGCTCTGTTGCACCAATGCAGCCACCAAAGTGAGAAATCACACCCACACCACCTAAGAAAGTGCAGCCTCCTAATCCAACTTATTTTCATGCAAATAAAAGGCAACTAAAGACACTGAAGTTCCCAAAACACGCACATTTCACCAGTTCTAAATTCCCTATAAAAATCAGAAAAAGGAACCAAAATGTACTCAGTTGTTATAGAAAAGCCAAACCATCCACAGGGAGTGCGACCATTTTAACACCCATTTCTCTGGCCACATGGCTTTAAAAACAATTATACTAATTAAAATGAAAACATAATCCTGGCCTGGAAAAACAGCAGTCCAGAAGATAAACAATTTAGTCTTGAACAGGTCAAGCTCTGAAACTTCCCTCACCGACCAAGTTTAAACACCTTGATACTTTTAAGACCTGGCCTTCTCACGTTTCACTTATTGCTCAAAACAAATCCTTTTAAGCACAATGGAGAGAGCAAGATCCTCAGCTGGTGTGTATATTGGGCTAGCTGGAGACAATTGTCTGCACAAGGCAGCTATGCTGGTTTACTGGGTTTTTACTCATTTTGCTGGATCTCATTTCCCAGTGAGCAGGATCTCACCGGAGAATGCCGAAGTTAGAGCAAGTACAGTTCTGTGGGGAGATCAAGAGTGCAGCACGAGGGGTTTTTGCCCCAGGTGACTGCACACAGGTAAACACTGACAAAGGATCACTGAGCACTCCCAGTGGGACATGGGCTTGGCACGGGGAGCAGCGCAGGGCTGGCTGAGGTCACCGAGGAGGTGTGTGAGCGGATCATTAAAGCCACGGACCCGGGGGGGTCTGAGGTAACTTACACCCGGGGCCTCCTTGGCCTCTGCTTTGGCCTCCTTGGGCGTGTCCTGGGCTTTGGCCGCTGCTTTGGCCGCAAACATGCCCATGATCCCCTTGTGCTGCTGCGGGGGGGCTTTGGCAGCCGGGGGCCCGTGGCCATTGAGCGTGCCGGCAGCACCGGGGTCCCGCTGGCTCCGGGGACTCTGCGCCGGCGCTGGCGGAGCCTCGGCCGGCGTCCTGGGCACGGCGGCAGCACAGCGGATGGCACTGAACCTGCGTGGTGGAGTGAAAAATCCCATTAGCCTTTTCAACTCTGCAGCCTTCACCTCGCCTTCCCCCCCTCCTGCAGCGCCGCTGCTCCTCCGGGCCTGCCTTCTCCTGTTATGGAAAAAGGAGCAATTTCATCTGTGCATGGGACAAGAAAGAAAGGCTGGCACAGAGCAAGAGACCTCTGATGAAAAGATCAGCTGAACCTGTCAGCAAGAGCCGCAGCATTCGCATGTTGAACAAGCTGTGCAGCTTTCCTGGGGGCAAAAGGGCATTCTCCACACCCAGGCTGGACAGGGAGCAGGCTGCATTCTATTCCTAAACGGGTCACACTCTCCAGAGCCTGTGGCAGAAGTTGTATGCCTGTGTGAGGGTCTACAACCTTTACAGCTTTCTGATACTCTGACAAAGCCCACAGCTGCTGCAACCAGCAGCCACACTCGGCCAGGTAAGCAAACCCCAGCTGAAACTGAACCACTGAAATGGCCCACAATATATCCACGACATTCCTATTTAACTATACAGTCATTTCCATGTAATCCCTGAAACTGAGAAGCAGCTTGGCTTATAACGGTCTGGAACTCGATTGTTTGGGGATATGGAGGTACAAGACCTAAATGACATGCTCACAGTTACAGCACAACTCACTGACAGTCAGGAATAGCAGCTCCCAAAAATAGCTGAACTCTGCTCCCCACTGTGCAAATCACAGGCGACGCTTTCCAGATTTCCCACAGAAATGCCACAAAAGAGCCCGGACTCACGCCTCCCAGCCCACTGAATTACACAGCATCATTTTTATTTGCCTAAGAAATAAAGCAGCCTTCTGCCAGTTCATTTCTGTGCCTCAGCATTAGCTGCTCACGTGCACAGTCCACTTCTACTCCCATCAGGATCTGTACTAACAAAACACCACCATCTCCACAGCATTCCGAGGCTGCAGCAGCAACCTCTTGACATTCAAACCTTTAAAGGAAGGAAAACAGACATGGAAGAAAAATAATCCTACTCTCCTTTATACTTTCAATCTGTTTTTAACATGGTTAATACAGCTCTCAGGGCAGCCTGAGCTCCTACTCTAAACATCACCAACCCCACAATATATAATAGTCATAAATAATATTATCAGTAGTTTTGTTGACTGGACAGCAGAGCTCAGCTAAACTTCCCACATTCCTAGTCAGCTTGCCTTGATGCTGCTGTGTGACCGTACCTTTATGGGCTCGACCCAAAAATTCACTAAATAATCACTGAAAAAACAGGCAATACTTGGACTATGTTCTGCAAACAAGGAGCTGCTTCTGTTTGGAAAGCTGGCAATGGCAACAGGCATTAAACCCAGATACTGGTATCAGCTATACATCTAACCACCTCCACTGTCTCCACAGCAAAGCAGGTCCCATAGAAACACAGAGGAGAACAAAGATCCTTGTCCCAGAGCTGTGAAACATCTGGACAGACAGGGAAGTTCTGTTTGCTCCAAACCTCACAAAATGCAACCTCTCGCTTTCGCAGGTCCTGCAGGAATCTCTTCCCAAGCGTCAAAGACAATCCACGCAGATGGCAAGAGAGAGGGAATGTGATCAATTTGTATTTACATCAGTTGGGTCACAAATGACAAATGAAGAAGGTGCAATTTTTCTTAGTTTGCTTGGGAAATCCTGCTTCAAAGCTGGATTCACACTCAGGCTTCAGAGAGCTGTGTCAGAACCTGGATTATCTAAACCTTCTGGGTGTTTAAATCCCAAAGGACACAAGTATCCCTAAAGCACAAGTATCACCGTGCTGGAGCGCCTAAGAGTAAACAGAGTGGAACAAGGCACCTACAGCCACACCCAGGGCATCTGCTCCACTGAGGTGGGGTTATCCAGCACCTTCCAGGGCATCCACACTCACGCCTCAAACACACAGTTTCTCTTTTCTCTGCCACTCTCTTGTCAACACTTTGGATACAACCACGTTTCTCCTGTCAAATCCTATACTCTTCCTATGACACACCCTTCAGGAATCCCCCTTTAAACCAGATTGGTCATGGCACTGTGCATCCCCATGACTTCAAGCTGAAGCTGTTGTGGTGGGAACAACACACAAAGGAAAAGCTGCAGCTGCCAAGCGCTGCTCAGGAGGGAGACAGTGACTCCTGGAGACTGCAGTCCCTCACAGTCCTTCTCCAGCTCTACCACGAAGGACACTTGTGCTGCCTGGACTGTTTTGTGTGCAGAGATCACAGCCTATTCTGAGCTCCAATGAACCCACACAGATCAAAGCCCAGCTCCCAGAGAAGGAGCCCCTGTGAGACATCTTCAGAGAGCCCAGAAGATGAAAACAGAGTTTCACAAAACAGAAGGCAAACTCCTGTAAATGCTTTGCTGAGCACATCATTCATGGTTTTATCAGCCTGTTTCGATTTTCTCTCCCTGTGTGGCTGGGAACTGGATTAAAATAGTCATGATTAAGTGTGGCCTGGAAAAGAGGGAAATGTTTCCAGCCATGAGACAAGCAAGGTACTGGAACAGTCTCTCCCTGTCAGAGTAAGGACCAAGTGAACCAACTGCAAGCTCAGTTTACAAAACGATCACACAATACGCTCTTTGGGCACTGGTCTGGCAGGACTCTGAGCATATCTTTTCCTAGCTCTCTAAAAGCCCAGGCCTATCTAGTAAGCACTGAAGTGCAAGAGCAGTCTGGAAGTGCTTCAGAAGGAACAGGGAGGCAGGACTCACCTGCTGCAGTGCTGCAGGTTTGTTTTGACGATGTCGTAGTCGGTGTTGTAGAGGGGGGAGCTGTCCTTGAGCAGGGCCTTCTGAACGCTGTACACGTGCACACTGGAAACTGTGGACAGCTTCGACTTCATTGCTGGGGAAAAGGAGGGGAAAAAAGCTCTGTCAGCACACCCTTTAGGATGCAGAAAGACTGGCAGGCTACTTGACAGCAAAACTTGAATATAAAAAAGTCCAACCACACCTTCTCCCAATGCTCACTAAAGAAGAATTCAAGGTAACAAACTCCACAGGCCTGCCACATTTTCCACTACACACTCTTGGTTCTTGCACAACTGACTTACACGTGATCTCTCCGTGTTTACCTCCCAAACACCCAGTGTTTGGGATCCAGAATACCTGAGTGAGTGCCTAAAGCTAAGGCAGGAGGTAGCTGGTCATGGCTCTGCCCTGCTGGAACTGCTCTGTGCCACTGGGGCTGTGTCCAGCACCACAGTGTCACCCCCGCCAGCCTGCTGGAATGAAAACTTTATCTCTTTTATGCTACTTGGACTGCAACCCCCTCGAGACAAGGGTTGGTTTTTAGGAATTCTTTGTTCATTGCTTATATTGTTCTTTCCAGAGTCCTGGTCTGAGGCTGAGCTTCTAGGCACTATAAAAATACACACAGTAATCATTTCTTGGGGCCAGTCCTAGACTATGCAGCCCTACTCCCATCAAAAATCTCAGCCTCTTCCAAATATAAGTCATACCTTTGGCCTGCCTTCCAATACAAAAAGCATGAGCAACCCTTTCCTCCACAGCAAAACAGTGTTACACTGCACACATAACTCAACAAACATGACACAGAGTAGTTGCACTGCCTGACAATCTCCTACTCCGAGGAAAACAGCCCGAGCTAGAAATCCACTTCAGATGTCCAACAACGCAAGTCTTTCACACAAAGTGAGGTCATTAGCACAAATCCTTAAGGTCACAAATACCACAGTGTGTTCTCAAGTGCCAAAGATGTTACTTGAAAGTGATGAAGAGCCTCAAGCTGCGTTTCAGTTCTGTGGGTAAGATTTCATCAGCAGGACCAGAGCTGGGAAGATGGTGAGACAACAGACAGAGCCCAGAGCAGTGTTACAAAGGGGTTTTTTCACTTTTCACTCACAAAGGTGAGGTAAATGTCCTGTGAGAAGGTTTTAACACCCACAGGACTCGGAGCAAAGACTGCAATCGGTTCAATGCAAGAACCAATAACCAGAATTACCAGTTTCAACATTCTTGGGGGCCCGAAGGCTCACAATTGTTCTGAGACAGGGTATTGCTGTCTCCCTGCTGTCAGCGGCAGGGAGGTGGAGAAGAATCACTGACAAAACGTTCAGAATTCAAAAAAAAACCAAAAAAACAGACTCAAATCACAAGCCTGAAGACATTCAGCTGTTGGCTCAGATACTCCAAATTCTGAGAAACAGCTGGTACAAAAAGTACACACCTGACCCCAAGAGCCTGGCTGGGCATTTACGTGCAGATGGCAAGTTCTGAGCTTTGCTCATTTTGCTGTTCTTTCAAAGAAAAAAGTTAAAGCCGCACGACTTTCCCAGTCTGCTTACCTTCGAGTTTATCCTCCCTCACTACTGCAACCTTGTGGCACTGGAAAAAAGAAACACAAGCTTAAAATCTGAGGTTGTATGCAAGACTGCTGTTTTCAGTTATTGAATAAGAAAGTCTGGTGATTATTGTAGCACAGAACACTGCCAGTGCCTTTAAACACTCATCAGTTTTTAAAGCTCTTGAAGGATCCAGAGAGACAGACTGAAAACCCCACCACTAACTCTGTGTTAAACAGATACCAGGGACCTGTCTGAAATCAGGGAAAATCTTGTTAAATTCAGGCTATAAACATCATACCGCCTGTGCAGCTTTAATTAAATACATTCCATTATACAGAACTAATGCAGTAAATAATTACCTTCCATTTCAGGCAGATTTGGAGATTAAAAGACAATACTCCACGCATGTGAACCAGTTTATTATTTAGGAGAACAGAAAAAAATGTTTGTAGGTGTTTTATTCCAATCTACAAATAAAAGCCAGGACACCCTGAGATTTACTATTCCTAAAAGAAGACTGGATCACATTGTAATAGATATTTGTGTATTTAAAAACATGTGGTGAGATGTCAAAGGCACTTAGTGTTTGGCTCTTGTCTGTGGGCAAAGGGGAACAGACACTGAATTTTCCCATTTTCTTTGGAAAACCTCTGCGGTATCTGCCTGAAGCTTTAGCTGACATTCCTGAAAATCTGACAAGCAGCAATGAGGAAAAAGAAATGAATTAAGCAGCAATTCCTTTGCTTAATGAGCTGAAGCACTTTAAATACAAAATACTGTAAATTAATTTGTGCTTCTTTTGTTTAGCAGGATTAAAAAGTTGCTTTAGCCAGGCAGCAAAAGAGCAAGTGGCAAGAAAACACGGGCAGGTAAGAGGATAAGTGAAGACTGGCAGTCTGGGCCCCTGGGTGTGAAAGCAGCAGTGTTAAGGAGGAGTATGAGAGAGGGATTTCCATGGCTCTCCTTCCAGGAGTGCTGCAGCTGGATGGATCCACAGCATTCCGGCTACACCTACTGCCAGCAGGCAGCAGTGCAGGGCTCCCAGCACACCAGGATTGCTGCTGTAACCTTATTTTTAAAATACACCAGATGCTAAGACAGAGTTCAAAAATTATTATTTGTTTTAATAATCGTATGTCAGAAGTCACCTGTTTGTTTTTCAAATACATTAAACATAACAGTACAGGTTGACAAGCCCCTGGCCAGGTCTAGTGAGCCAAGAGACTTGTTATTTTCAAAAGAAATGAGGGAAAAGCCTGTTACACTTGGGCTATAAAAGTGACACTACTCGTGCAACTTTAAATACATATGTTCCATCATACAGAACTAATGCAATAAATAATTACCTCCCATTTCAGGCAGACTGGGAGACTGACAGACAATATTCCATGTATGTGAACCAGTTATTATTTGGCAGAATAATAAAAAAAAAAGGTTTCTTGTTTTTTTTTTCCAATCTACAAATAAGAACCTGGACACCATGAGATTTACTATTTCTAAAAGAAGACTGGATCATATTGTAATAGATATTTGTGTATTTAAAAACACTTGGTGAGATGTCAAAGTATTTTAGTGTTTGGTTCTTAAATTTGTCTGTAGGCACAGGGGAGCAGATGCTGAATTTTCCAATTTTCTTTTAAAAACCTCTGTGTATCTGCCTGAAGTTTTAGCTGACATTCCTGAAGATCTGACAAGCTAAATGCATTAAGCAGCAATTCCTTTGCTTAATAAGCTGAAGCACTTTAAAAATAAAATCCTGTTTAATAAATTCATGTTTCTTTTGTTTACCAGGATTAGAAAGCTGGTTAAATTAACAACACAACTTCAACTGTACATGTGCTGTTCCATTTGTTCTTATTCCATGCTACACGAGCTCCAGGCTCCCTCCAAACACCACTCTGACACTTGCACACCACAGCAGATCCTGGGATGTGGATAAATGGATCTCACAAGGGCCCCTCCACGAGGTTTTGTTTGCTGCCCAGCAGCAGTGAGAGGATAGAGATGAGTGCAAACAGGATCTGAGTTCATCAGTTCAGAACCCTGGTGTGTTACACAGCACCGTGTTCCCAAACCACGACCAACTGATCTTCCCTGCTTGTTGTCTGCACGCTGGGACAGACACTGAGCCTTCTCTTGTCCCTGCCAGAAGCCCTGGCACACTGCAGCTCCTGCTGCACAAACAGCAGCTCAGCCTCTGACCCCAAGAGCACAGAACAAGGCAGAAGAGACTTCCCAGACACCTGTGAGAAGTGAAACACCCACAGACACCTGGGGGAAGTGAAACACTCACAACGTGTCCATTCTGGAGCAGGTTTCCTGCCACTAGGTAGGTGACATGAAGCTGAGCTCCTGAGTTCTCCTTCCGCTTCCTCTCCACATAATCATAGAGCATTCTGCAAAAGAAACCAGCGTCAGCCACCAGAAAGGAGACAGCCTGCAGCCACCCCGCCGTGGAGCCCACGCTGGAACAAACAGAAAAGCCAGCCTGACATGGACACTCGTCACACAAGCTCAGTTCTTCTCCCCAGGATTTATTTTATCTTTCTGAGACCCTTGCTCCTCTGCCACTGTGGAGAATGCCAGCCCAACAACTACAGAAACCAAAGGGCAAATACATTTAATAGTGGGTCTCACAGCCCCATGGCAGCTTGTTCCAAAGTCTCTCCCCTAGAAGGGCATTTCTGAAACTCCTGAGAGAGGAACAGGAGACTTTTTGGTGCATCATTGCCCAGGAAGCCTGGCAGCCAGGGCTTTTAAATATTTCCAGAGGAACCATTTCAATATGCTCACTAGGATGATGGAAACAGGAATTCACATGGAATTAACAGGAATTAGCCAGGCTCTGGGGGATGCAGTGACACCTACTGTTTAGCCTGGTTGACGTGGACACCCAGGGTATAGCTCAGCCATTTGTACGTCACCTGGAAAAGGGAAAAAACCCAAAAAACCACTTGAATAAGAAAACCTTGACCTCTCAATTCCATAAATCTCCACCTTAGGCTTGTTTGTCGATTGAATTTTTTAGACAGCGCCCTCCCTTCCAAGAAACCCAGGGCACAATTGAGAGCACGGGGACACCTGTGCTTCAGCGAGTACACTGAATTCCTGTCCCAAGAGGTGTGGGGGGGAATTTCTGCCCCTCTCCTGTCCCAGGGACACAGAGATCTCCAGCTCCACCAGAGTGCCAAACATCAGGATCTCAGGGCTGGAATCCCAGCCCTGCCCTGCTGTGTCATTTTCATCAGGTAAATCTTTGACACCTGTTCTTCCTGCCCTGCCCTTTTAAACCAAGCCCCAGGCCCTAGGCTGAAAACACAACAATTAAATTGTTGTTTGTCTAGATTTTTTCTTGGAATAAGCTACAAAGCCACAGGCTGCTCTTGTTCACATTGTCAGACAAGTTGCACCAACTTTGCTGCACCATTTTCTAGGCAAAACCTATTTATTTTATTTTATTTTTCTGTTTTTCTTTCCAAATAAACTTTTGAAATAAACCTGCAAAGGAATAGACCCACGCAGTAAAACATCAGCTTTCTGAACTGCATTCAAAACAGTGAAGGAAGGGGGGAAGAGGGGAGGAAGCACAGGGCGACAGGAGGAAGAGAGGGCAAAAAGAAGAAGGAAGTGGGGAGAAAGAGGAAGAAGGAAGGGAAAAGGAGGAAGATGGAAAAACGAGCAAGAAAAGGGGGGGGAAGAAGAGAAGGGGGAAGGACGGTAAAGAGGGGAGAAGGAAGAGGAGGAGAAGGGTGAGGGAGATGAAGGAGGGAGAAGGAAAGGAGGGAGAAGGAAAGGAGGCAGCGGAAGAGAAAGGGCGGGAAAGGAGGAAGGGGTAGAAGGAGGCGGAAGAAGGAGCAGGGAAGGAAGGGGGGGACTCACAACGCGGTTCTGGTCCGTGACGAACTCGTCGATGTTCTCCAGGTACAGTTCGTCCGCCATGGCCGCGCCGGGCCCGCGCTTCCCGCGCGCCTGAGGGCCGCGCGCGCGCCGCCGCCATGGTAACGGCCCCGCCGGCGACGGCGGCCGCGCAGGGACACGCGGAGGCGCGCGCGAACGGGCGAACAGACGGCGCGACACTGAGGGCACCGCTGGGACCCGATGGCCTCGGGGCGCTTCCCCACCACAACCCCTTCTGGGTGGTTCTGCTCCAGGGAGTCCCGGGGTCGCTGCTCCCCGCTGGAGGGTATTCCCAGTGAAGTCTGCTGTGTTGAAGCCGCCACGGGATCAAGGACTTGCCATGGGGCTTCTCATCTCCTCCTTAGTCCTGGCTAAGGGGAGCGTACCTGGCTCCCACCGGGATACCTGCCTGATCCTTACCCATCACCTCTGCACCCTCCCTGCCACCACCGGGTGGACTCGACTGAAAATGAAAAGAAATTAAATAAATGGAATGGAATGGAATGGAATGGAACCGAAATAAACTGAAATTAAAATAAAATAAAATAAAACAATGCTTTTTAGTAGATTTGGGGGAAACCGGCACGGGCAGCACGCTCGGGAAGAGCCGTCCCTGCTGTGCAGTTCCCTGTCCGGGTCGGCAGGTGCCATCTGGACACCGCGCTCGCCCGGCAGGCGCTGGGATGGCGAGGGAGCTCTGTCACCAGGATACGGACACCGCTGTGGAACAGCGCAGGAACCGGGAGGAATCCCAGAATCACGGGGCTGGGAAAGCCTCCCGGGATCATCGAGGGGAATCCTTCCTGCAGCGCTGCCAAGGCCACCGCTAATCCGTGTCCCCAAGTGCCACATCCACATGGCTTTAAATCCCTCACCTGGACAGCCCCTTCCATGAAGAAATTTCCCCTAATGCCCAACCCAAACCTCCTCTGGCACTACTTGAGGCCATTTCCTCTTGCCATTTGTTCCGTAGGAGCAGAGATGGTCCCAGTCCCCTTCGCCCCCTGCTCAGTCTGCACCGACACCGCTAAAAAGAGGTGCCAGAAGCTGAAAAATATCCAATTATCAGCAAATATCTGGGGTTTGCATCATCCCAGGAGCCACTGTGCTCTTGCTCCAACAGGCAGAGAGCCCCAAGGAAGAATCTCTGGCTGGGGAGGGCAGCGGTGATGCCAGCCCAGGGTAGCCACGTCCTTCAGGAGTGTCCCTTGCCCTGGGCAAAGTCACTCGCTCCGTGAGAACTCCAAGCGGATGCAGATCCTCGCTTGAACACAAGAGTTTTTTACCTGGCAAAGGTCAGGGAAGGAAATTGGACACGTTTAGTAAGTGTTAAAATAAACTCACAGTGGTCCTGTGCTGGAGTGTTTCTCTAGGGCTCACAATGGCATTCATTACTCAGCTGGCATCGGGTTTGTTTTGCTGGTAACAAAATAATCTACATCCTCTTCCTCCTGCCTCCCAGGCGCCTTCTCTCACACTCCTGTTGTCTCCTTTTCTTCATTTCACTGTAGTTATTCTTGTGCTGTGACATTCCTGGCTTGACATTTCTGTCTGCTTTACGGAAGGAGTGTGCAGCTCTCAAATACGTTACTCATCTTTTTGTTGCTTTAAGTCTCTTTTCATCTTTTGGTTTTTTCTTCCTTAAGTTTCCTGCTTTGAGCTTTCTGGATGATTTCATGACCTGGGCTAAGGCACCTGATAACTGTAAAATTACACTCTTCACCCTCAGGGCACAGTGTGTGCTGGTACTGCAGGTTGGCTGAAGGGTACAAATGGGTGTAAGAGGTAAGAATTCTCTAGCTGAGGATTTCTTTCCTCCCAACTAAAATGCTGTTTTACATTACACCTGCTTTGTACTCTGAGGGAGCTGTGTGGGCATAAATCGAAACAAGAGAGGTTCAGACTGGACATAAGGAGAAGTTATTAGAATCACAGAAGGGGTTGAGTTGGAAGGAGCCTTAAAGACCATCTTGTTCCACTCCCCTGCCATGGGTTGCTCCTGATCTCCTTGGTGAAATATTTTGAGATCTCTTATTGTGGGCTTGCTTCATCCTCCTCCCTCCTCTGTTGTGCCAACTGTGAAGTTTCAGCGCCAGCTCCTCTGAGGTGTGAAAGGCAGAGTCAACAAAGCACAGAGACTTCAAAAGAGCCAAGTTTCTGAAGGACACACCGCCAAGCAGCGCTGGCTCCTCGCTGTCGGAGCTGGGAACAGCCCTCTGAGCAACCTCTGCCCTCACCTTCTCAGGCTGTGTGGAAGTGCCCTGGAGATTTGTAATCCCGGCATAACTTGAGGCTGGACTCTGCATGTGATTTGTACCAAGGCATTTGGGTCCCTTGGAGCCCCTTCAGGCTCTGGAAGGGGCTCTGAGCTGTCCCTGGATCCTTCTCCTGTCCAGGTGAGCACCCCCAGCTCTCCCAGCCTGGCTCCAGCTCTGGAGCAGCTCTGTGCCCTCCTCTGGACTCTCTCCAGCAGCTCCACATCCTCCTGCTGTTGGCCCCAGGGCTGGGGCAGCTCTGCAGGTGGGGTCACACTCAGACATTCCTCTGGTGTTCCCAAAGAACTGCCATCCCTCCCTAGCTGAGCTCTTCTGGGGCATCTTTCCCGAAAGCAGTGCTGTGATGGGTGTTCAATCAGCAGCAGTGATTTTGGCTGGCCTGAAGTCGTGCTGGGTGTCTCAGATGGCAGGGTGCCCCCTGGCAGGGGTCTGGCCAGCTGCTGGGGACAAACAGGAGAGGAAAGCATCTTCAGCAGTGTTGATGAAGGACCGACAACACATCTGAGCTTTGCAAGTGGAAACATCAGCTCCTGGTGGCAGGAGAAGCTTGGAGGAGCATGGAGCCTGGCTCCAAGATGGGCCAAAACATGACGAGTGCCCAGAGGCGTGCAATCAGCACAGAAACACGGGCTCTGACCCGTCTGCTCAGGCCAGCAAGGAGCTTCCTTAAGTACTTCCTTACTGCACCCGTGGGGCACAGCCCGTGGCACAGCCTGACACGTGCGTTTCCTTGTTTTTCTTCCCCTTTGGCACAGCCTTGGGAACTGCTTCTTTGAGTCAATGAGCTGAGCAGGGTGGGGGCAGAGCCGTTCTGCCTGTGGGACACATCCACCGAGATCCTGCCCCAGCGATTGATCCGGGGATCTCAGCCCCAGCCGTTCCCTCCCAACAACACTCCTGAGGAAAGCGCATTCTGGAACAAAATGCTTGTCCTTCCTAATAAGGTGCCTGATGCTTGTAGGATTTGAGCGGTGCTAGTGTTCTGTGTAGGGAGGCTGGCTGATTCCATGTGATACCTGGGAACCTGGTGTCACTGGATCAAGTCAAAACAAAAACACAGCTTAAGGCTTCCCAGCACCACAGTCAGGGATGCTCCTTCAGGATAGGCTGCTTCTCCTGAGCCTGTGTGGTTCCAGGGCACACTCTGAACTCCTGCACGTTCCAAATAATTCGTGTCATTGGTCCATGGAAATGGCCCTCGAGTTCAATTTCCTCGGGAAAAAAAAGAAGGATTTTGCTGAAAGGCTTGTGGCAGTGTGGGGAGGGCGCTGCCGTTCTTGGGGGTGCCAGAGGCAGCCCGAGCCGGGCACTCCGCTCTCAGCTCTGCCCCTGATGCCAGCACAGCTCTGTCACGTCTCTGTGACACCCCAGCCTTGCCAATCTCAACAGGTATTTTGTCCCAGCCTTCACTGGAGCCAAGATGTTGCCCTTTGCCTCTGTCTGTAGCTCCTGTGAGCTGTGACAGTCCCTCTTGCCAGACACCTGTTTCACAGCCACCACCTCTGTCCTCCCCTCCTCTTCCTGCTACTAAGCCCTGACTTGCGTTAGCCCTACAGTTGCCCGAGGGAGGCTCTCCTGCCTGAACAAACCAACTTGGTGAGGACTGCAGAGCCTCTGCTAATGGTTCAGGCACCCAGAGGAGAAGGCGCAACAGTACAGCAGATGGCTGTATCATGGACACCAAAAAATCCTCACTCTGCTTTAGGAACACCCAACCCTGACAGAAGAATAAAACGTGAGCCATCCGTGGCCCCCTTCCACACAGATTTCCGGCCTGGCTCAAAAGCAGGATGTGCACAGTAAATAGGGCAGTGACGCCACCACGCTGCTCTGCCGTGTTGTTTACGAGGGTCCCAGCCCCGTGACACACAGCTCGCCTCGTCCTACGCAGTAAGGAAGAGCCCCTGGCTTTCATCTCCAGGCAAGAAGCGGGGGCTCAGTCATAAAAAAAAGGAAATAACTCACTGCATGCACACTGTTGGTGCAAAATACGGGTCTCTCCTGCCAAGGCAGAGACACGGAGCAGCTCTCCTGGAGTAGCTTGAGGCGATGATCCCACACTGAGGAGCTGGGTGGTGCTAGGTTCCTGGTGAGGCTCATGGCGGTTTTTCCCCCCTTTTTTTCTCCTTTTCATTGAGAGAATGGCCCAACAAAGGCAAGCACCTTTCCTTCCTTGCAATAATACAGCAGTTGACCTTGTCAGCCGACCGAATTAGCTGTGGTGACAAAGGGCACATTACCAGCGAGGTGTGTTTGTGATAAAAGCAAGGGTTCAGTAACACAGTGATTGCTCTATAAAATCAGGACATACTTTCACACGCTTAACCCGGTAGATAAGCTGGAAGGCCTGCAGGCTGGGAACAGTCTGCTCATGTTTTAATGGCTGACTCATTAGCAGTTTGACCAGATTTGTCTATTTTCTGCATTTGGAATAAAAAGCTGAGGTGGGAACATTTTCTCTTTTACAGTCCCAGGGTGATGAACTGCAGCTCTCACCAGCACCTTGGCAATACAAGAACTTTACACTCCACAGCCTTGAGGGCCCAACACAGAACCATACAAAGTTAGGGGGTTGGAAGGGAACTTAAAGCTCATCCCGTTCCACCCCCTGCCATGGCCAGGGACACCTTCCAGTAGACCAGGTTGCTCAAGGCCTTATCCAACCTGTCCTGGAACACTTCCACGGTTGGAGCATTCACAACTATCCTGTTGTTCCTGCCCTGTTCTCCCCTCCCTGCTCCTCTCTCCATCCCCAGCGCCTCTCTGCCGCCACACTCCTGATCCCGTATCCAAAGAACCCGCCCCACTGCCTGCCCACATCACTCTGCCCGTCCCTATCCTCGCCTCCCGTTTCCATCCCCGCCCCTTGCTCCTACCCCGCCTCCTTTCCTGTGCCCGCCTTCTATCCCCGTCCTCGCTGCCTTTCCGTGTCCCCTTCT
>VWZS01007437.1:221438-232936 GCA_013397075.1 Rhabdornis inornatus | reverse complement strand
TCCGGGCGCGGCGGCGGCCGCGGCGCTGCGGGCGAGGGGCGCGGCGCTGGTGGCGGCGCGGCGCGGAGGCCACATCACCTTCCACGGCCCCGGGCAGCTGCTCGCCTTCCCCGTGCTCGACCTGCGCCGCCGCCGCCTCCCGCTCCGAGCCTACGTGGCCGGGCTGGAGGCGCTGGTGGTGCGGCTGTGCCGCCGGCTCGGGCTGGGCACGGCCCGCGCCCTCCCGCCGCCCTTCACCGGGGTCTGGATGGGCGACAGCAAGCTCTGTGCCATCGGTGAGCGGGGGCGGCTCCGGGAGCGGGGGTGTGCCTGCAGCCAGGCCGGCGGAGCTGGGAGTGCTCCACGTGCCTAATGGAAGGCTCCAGGGCCTAAGAAGGCTCCAGGAGGAATGGCTTCCCACTGCCAGACGGCAGCGTTAGGTGGGATGTTGGGAAGAAATTCTTCCCTGTGAGGGTGGGCAGGCCCTGGCACAGGCCGTCCAGATCAGCTCTATCCCCCATCCTTGGAAGTGCTCGAGGCCAGGTTGGACATTTGGGTTTGGAGCAACCTGGGATAATGGGAGGTGTCCCCGCCCATGGAACACCTCCCAGCCCAGCCCATCCTGTCATCCCGTGTGCATCATGGCAGGGCACGGTGGCAGAGCGCTGTGGGAACCTGCCGTGGGGCTGTAGGCACCGCGGAGGGTGGGTGTGCACAGGCAAGCATGCAGGGGTGGGATTTGCATCCATGAGGAAGGGCAGCACAATTTTGAGCCCCTGCAGCCCACCCAGGCCCCAGCACTTTGCACCCCTGCACCTATCAGGCTCTTGCTCCCACAGCTGGGTGCCTGCCTGCAGCCCAGTCCCCTTCCCTTGCTCCCCTTCCATATCCTCTACCTCTTCCTGGGACCCTGCAGCCTGGATTTGGGGTCCTGCAGCTCTCCCCATATCCAAGCCCTTAGGAAACTCCAGCGGTGGGAGGTGCTGGGGGATGCAGGGCTGGGGTGGAGGGATCTGGACATGCTGTGCCCCATCTGCCCCAAATTTGTCTGTGGGTTTTCCCTGGCAGAATTGAGGAGCACAGCATGGTGGGGGGAGGATGTTTACAGTATGTGGGCAGTGTGGTCACTCAGTCTCTGCCACCAGGGCACCCCTGTGATGGTGCTGACGGGTGGGTGCTCTTGGCCCCTGCAGGTGTGCACTGCAGGAACCACATCACGTCGCACGGGCTGGC
This sequence comes from Rhabdornis inornatus, assembly GCA_013397075.1. Classification (NCBI taxonomy): domain Eukaryota; kingdom Metazoa; phylum Chordata; class Aves; order Passeriformes; family Rhabdornithidae; genus Rhabdornis; species Rhabdornis inornatus. The sequence goes on along the minus strand of VWZS01007437.1, from coordinate 231,724 downwards.
GCTGAACTGCTGCACTGACCTCACCTGGTTCGAGCACATCGTCCCCTGCGGGCTGGAGGGGAAGGGGGTCACCTCTCTGAGCCACGAGCTGGGCCAGCATGTCGCCGTCAGCCACGTCCTCGAGCCCTTCCTCGACTCCTTCCAGGAGGTGTTTGACTGCACTTTGGTCTCTTCAGAAGACCCCGGGGATTAGGATTGCTGTGGTGCCTCGGCCGGGTGTTTTGGCAAAGCCACGGCGTCAGGGCAGCGCTGGGGTCTCTGTGGTGACACGAGTTCTCGTGCCTTCGCCCGTAGACTGTGAGTGGACGGTGGCACAGGGCTTCAGGCTGCTGCTTGGACATCCAAACCTTCACTGGGGCTGTTCTCTCCAGCCCCGTGAGTCTCCATCCCTCGGCTGAGACCTCCTTGGGTACCACATCCTCACGCCAGCTGCTGCGGAAGTACTCAAACAAGTGCTTTTGTGGGGTTTTTTTCCTGCTTTTTGCCCCACAGAAATTAATCATCTGTGTAAAAGCTGATGAACTCATCTGAATTCATGTGGGTCAAGAATCCTTCCCTTGCTGAAGGGTAAAAAAGGCAGATTTTATATATAAAGAGAGTTGCTGGGAACTTTGGCTGCTGATCCTATTTTCATTTATTTGCCCCAAGACTTTATCAATGATAACCTTTTTCTCCTGAGCCCAGGGAAGTCCTCACGTGCCAAAGATCCTAGCGTCAGGGAGGGTGGAAGATGGCTGCAAATGGCTGGTTAAAAGGCCATTGGAGCACTGCGGATGCAGTGGAAAAGCAGGAGGAGGAAGGAAAAGGGTCACAAGGAGAGAAGCCACGGCTGTCGCGGATGCTGTGGGACTAGGCAGCATCCTGGGTGGGTGATGGACACCTGCTCCCACTGGGTCTGTGGTGCTGGAGAAGGTGCTGCTGTCAGCACTTCCCAAATGGCTGTCCCAGCTGCAGCATCAGAAGCTGATTTAATGGACAGGTTTATTCAGTGATGAGAAGTCAGCCTGAGGCTGAAGTACCCACACCCTGCTCAGAGCAAGACCTGACCTCCACCCACAGCCCCTCACTGCTGTTCTGAGCCTTCTCCCTGCCCCACAAGCTCTGGGGTTCCTCTGCTGCTGCCCAGCACTGGCACCTCCCTGTGAGCAACCCGTGGGTGCCCAATGGGGCTGGAAGGGGGGGAAATCCCATTTCATGGGGCAGGCTGAGCTCCAGGAGGGAACGGTGAGCAGGAGGAACATGCCCAGGCAGGCTCAGTGCCAGTGTGAGGGCTCGGGGACAGCGGTGCCGGACGAGGAGGGACAGGAAAGCGTGACCGGCAGCGTGTGCCGGGGGAAGAGCAAAGCCCCGCTCTCCGCCCCTAAACCCCCGCGATCCGGCGGGGGCCAGCGCCCTGGCAGGACCCTGGCTGGGGACAGGCTGGTGGCCCCGGCGGGGCTGGGTGGCTGTGGCAGGTGGCTCTGCCCCGGGAAGGGGAGGAGGCTGGCGGCACTCCCAGCCCGGCCGGCATCCCTCCCCGCCGGCTGCGATGCTCAGTCCCGGCTCAGCCTGGCAGCGGCGCAGGCAGGGAGGGCACACGAGGTGAGTGCGAGCCCTCCTTCTCACGCCCTGTGCCCCACTCCTCTCTCTGTCCCTACACCCCCCCTAAGGTAGGTCCCCCCAGGTCGTACCCCGTCTGTGGGTCTCCTCCTGGGATAAACCCAGATCTTGTCCTAAACCTCCCAAATTCAGCCTACTACTTGTCTTAAGCCAGGAAGGCAGGCAGATCCGACCTCATCCCCGTGGGCTCGTGGCTGCTCAGCCCCTTCCTCCTCCTCCTGCTCCTTGCAGCTGGGTCTCATCCTGGGAGGTGCACCCCGAGTTAAGGGTCACCCATTGGGGAGGGGGATCAGCTGCCTCTGCACGGGGCAGAGCTGCTGGTGCAGCAGGCAAGGGGTGCTCAGGAGCTGGTGGGGGACAGGGTGGGTACCTGGGGGGACCAGGTGTCCCAAAGGATGGAGGACACGTCCCAGCGTCCCTTCCTGGCCATGCCTGCTCCGGGGCCCCAGCAAGGTGTGAAGGTGCACAGGGGAGCCCGGGGGGGCTGGCAGAAGGGCACTGTGCCAAAGGAGGGATGGCAGGCCAGAGGGGGTCTGGCACCCAAAGAGAAGGGAAATCCCCAGAGAGGTTTAGGGCAGCAACCCCTCAAGATGGGTTCACAGTGATTTGTGGGAGGCTGTGCCGGATATGTGCCCACCATGGTCACACATCCCTGAGGAAAAGCAGACTTTGAACCAGCCCTCCTGGTCCCTCAGGACAGCTGTGTCCCCACACTGTCCCCAGCCCTGGGGAGGAGAGGGGGGCAGGCAGCTGCCCCAGAGCCCTGGGAGCTTTATCTCTTCTATGGAAGGACTAAAATTTAGGGAGAAGGCTGCTGGGAATGCAAAGAGTTTGTCCACCCTGCTTTGTGGCAGAGGAGATGCTTTGAGGACCAGTTTGGGGTCACCGTTGAGTCCTGGGAACACCTCGGCTGTGCAGGCAGCTTCTTCTGAGTCTCCTTGTCCTTCCCTGCAGCCTGCGGAGGACATGGATGAGAACAACCGGACAGAGACCTGGCACCAAAGCCTGCAGGCAGTGCTGAACGCCTTAAACCAGAGCCTGCACGGGGCCATCCCCTGTCCCGGCCAGGCCCCGGGCAGCGCGGCGGGGGCCACGCGCAGTGACCGCGCCGGCCACGCCGGCCGCAACGACAACGCCTACATGTACATCCTGTTCGTCATGACGCTCTTCGCCGCCACCGTGGGCAGCCTCATCCTGGGCTACACCCGCTCCCGCAAGGTGGACAAGCGCAGCGACCCCTATCACGTCTACATCAAGAACAGGGTCTCCATGATCTGAGCCTGGCCCTTGTCCCCGGGGAGCTGCTGGGCTTGGGGTCACCTTGCTCTGCACACCCTGCTCGCTGTGGGGTGCGACAGTGCTGCTGGCCCCGAAGCTGCTGAGAACCCCCCGAAGCTGCTGAGAACCCCCACAAAGCTGCTGAGATCCCCCAAAGCTGCTGGGAACCCTCACCATGGAGAAGCTCAGTCCTGGTGGAGCAGCACCGGGATGTCCTGGCTGGCAGGAGCTGGAAGAATGTGACCTACAAGCAGGTCCTGTTCCTGCAGACCCACCTTGGCTCCACCGTGGGCATGAGGATAGAAGAGGCAGCTCTTTTCCCACCGTGGCCCCCAGAGGCTGGCAGGAGCCTTCAAGGAGAATATTTCCCCATTTCCCCACTCAGATCAGCCAGCGTTGACCTCCCTGGGCTCCCAGCAGCTGTGACAGTGGTTAGCGGGTTTTTCTGGTGCTGAAACCCTGTAATGTCTGAGCTGGGCTGGGCCCTGCTTTTCTGGCAGGGAATTAAAGGAGGTGGTGGGTTCCAGGGGACGTGTGTTTGCTTCTCCTCCGAGCACAGCTGGTGTTTGGGTCAATCCACGGGGCACCTCTCTGTGCCAGAGCCCAGGGGATGCTGAAAGGGCCAAACCTGCTGCCTGTGTGCTGCCAAGGTGGATTCAAGGGCAGCATCCCAGCCCCCAGGATGGGACAAGCGCCCAGCTGGATGCTTTGTCCCCGTTGCTGTCCAGGCAGCTGCTGGAGCTGTGGGCACGCTGTAAGCGTGGCCCGAGCCTGGCCGGAGGCGTGTGGCTCCAGGCATCTCCCCAGGTCTCTCCTGGCTCCGGATGGCCATGCCGGAGTCTTTCCTGCTTCCTTCCTGCTGTCAGCTGTAGCTTTGGCCTTTTGTACCGCAGGTCCCAAATGTGTTTTCCATGGGGTGAGGGCGCAGTGGTGGACGGGAAGGGGATGTTCTTGGGTCCTGCTGGGCTCCTTGGCTTTCACTCCGCTGTTAAGCTGGCTGGGTTTGGACCTGGCCTGTGGAGTGGCCAGTGTCCAGGACAGTAAATGTCCCTGTCCTTCCAAACAGGCTGTGGGGCAGCGCCAGTGACCCAGTGTCTCACACGTCCTAACCTGTTCATAATGGCATAATGAATGTCTTTAATTGCAGCTAGATTAGCTGGCCCATAGGGGCCTTTCCGCCTGCATTCCAAGGTTAAACAGAGTTGCAATCCTGAGCCCAAACAGTGACGCCAAACCCTAATCCAAAAAAGAATAGTGGATGTGAGCATGTTTGGGGAAGGGCTGGAAACCTTGGCACCGGAGGCACGGGGACAGCAGCAGCTTAGCGACCAATTCCTGGTTTGCCATGCCCTTGGCTCGGGCACAAAACCTGGAGCAGTGGGTTCTGGGAAGCCCATTCTGGGGCTGATCCCAGTGGGATTCCTGAGTTAGGCAGGGCTTTTTGGGGCGCAGGTGTCCTCCGGCACCTGGCACGAGGGGGAAGTAGCTCAAGAGGCTTCACTCTGTTTATCTTGCATCTGCAGTGCTGGGAAAGGAAAATAAACCCTTTATCTGCAAATAAATCAGGGGCCAGGTGGGGACAGAGACACACACCGTGCTGATCCTTTTCCCTCCACCTGCCCGGGTTTGTCCTCCTCTAACACCAGCCCCTCCAGCGGGATGAGCAGTGGAACAGCCAGGGCCGGGATGGGGGACCCTGCAATGGGATGAGGGCTGGATGGTGACTGTGGTACTACCCCAAAATCCCTCCAGAGATGTGCAATTCTTGCTGTTCCCACTTTTGGGAGAGAGGGATGAATCTGGTGAATCTCTTCTAATGCTGTGACCCAAAGGAAAAAATCCTGTTGAAGGATAACATATCATAAAAATTTGGAAAAAAAAATGCTGCTGTTCCCTAATCCAGAAGATTGTGAGGGTGAAAATCCCTCCCACAAGACACAGCTCCTGCAGCAATGGTTACCCACCCGATCTGCGATCCATTGGCAGCTCCACTGTCCATCCATCCCTGCCGGTAAATTCGGACCAGGGCAGGGCTGGGCGGACGCCCCGGGTGCCCCCACCCTGGAGCCGCCGGCTGGATGTCTCCAGGCTGGGTGACAAGATGCCAGTGCCACCTTGTGGCAGCTGCCTCAGGGTCCCGGTGTCACATGCCCGGGACACCCCGGCAACCCTGGGGCCAGAGCAGGGACTTGTGCCCGCGGCACCTCTGGCTCCTGTCTGGCTGTCCTTGTCCCCATGGCTGGCCCGGCTCCAGCCTTGGCTAGGCGTCCCTGGCATCCATGGTCTGGGGAAGCTTGACAAAGAGGGCTACAGAAACAGGGATATACGAGGGAAGGATGGATCTGGGAGCCTCCCGAGACGGGTTTGCTTCAGGAGCCAGGGGAAGGATTTTGCAACTATTTAGATGCTTATCCCAGAGCTCAGAGACTCTTCCTGGGGGCCGATGGGCTCTGGCCTCACCTCCCTGGACTGCAGCCTCAGGAGCAGATGATTCCTGGGTCACACTCACAAAGCTTTTGTTAACAGCAAGGAGATGTTAGAACACAGAGAGAAGAGCTGGGAGTGTGCTGGTCTTGGCTGAATCCCTAAATCCAGCTGAGCAAATTGCAGCTGACTACATTTGGGTTTTGAGCAACGCAGCCAGGAAAAAAACAACGCTCCTGGGAGGCCAATTTATATAAGGCTTTTTTTGTTGGAACACAGCAATGGATCACGGGTGAGACGGCGTCTGGTACTCGGATATCAAAATGTGTGGGAAGTTTGGGCTGACCTTGGCTTAGCGGATCAATGGTTGGATTGTTGGAGCAGCGGGACTCACAGGAGCCTGTTCCTGGGACTGCTTTGATGCTGGCCATTCCGATAAGGAATGCACGAGGTGAAATGATAGCGACTCAGGGTGAGATCAGGGAATGCTGAGCTGCCAGCACGGGCTGCCTCGGGTCATTCTGGTTTGGAATGGGACATTTGGAATTGCTCAGCCTGACTGGGCAATGGGAAGCTGTGTTCCAGGGGAGCTGCTCCTCCAGGAGAGCTGTCAGCGCTCTGTGGGCATGCTGTGCTCTGTGGGGAGCGGGTGCTGGCCAGGGAAGAGCTGCTGTCCCCTCAGGAGTGTTGAGCCAGGCTCACATCACCAACGCTGCTGCGCAGCCTGAGGGACAGAGGGGTCACGATGGGGAAAGCTGGTTTTGGGAATCCAAAAATTTTGGGAATCCGGGAACGGTGAAGGGAGCTGCTCCTGCCCTCCCTTTGGGACCAGTGCAGAGGTTTTTCCTGTGGCTCCGAGCTGCACGCTACAAACTGCTTTTAAAGCATATTTAGAGTGTTCTGCTCCTGAGGAAGCTAAGGAGTGTGCTGTGGTGCCAGAGCATGCGGGATCAGGCCTTCCCAAAGCTGACTTCATGAAGCATCGAGCCAGGGGCAGCTGCAGAACTTCAAAAGCCATTTCCTAATGCCAGTGGTCCCTGCCGCATCCTTCCCACCTGCCAGCCTGTGCTCTGTGTCCATGCTCTGCCTGCAGAGCGCCTACACTCTTTCAGGACAAAGCCTTCCCCTGCTGTGGCCCCAGATCTGCTTAAAACCTGGCATTCCAGCCCAAAAAGGCACCTGTGCCACTGGCCTGTGGTGACAGGTCAGCAGAGATGTCCTCGCTGCCTGCCTGGAGCACTCCACTGCCTTCCTGACAAGCCACGGCTCTGGCAGGGAAGGGAAAGCTGGACTTGCTGTGTCATCACCGGGGAACCCAAGAGGCCCAGGAGAACTAACAGGGTGTTCAGGAGACATAAATAATGCACCAAAAATTGTGTCCCAGAGCCAGGGCGTGCACAGTGCTGAGAGGCTCAGCCACCAGCTGCAGGAGCACACTGGGGTCATGCCACACGACCCCGGCTCTCCGCAGAAACTAGGAGTGGAAAAGCAACCTGGAATGTCATGGGGGCTCCAGGCTGGTTGTACACGATGCAGAATAAACTGTGCAGATTGCCATGGAAACGCTGGGTTCCTCCCCAGGCTCCTGCAGCTGTGAGATCACGGGGCTGATCCCGTTTGTTGTGCGAGGATTTGGGCTGTGGAACCAGATCCCTGAGGATGCCAATGGGATGGGACAGATGTTTCTAATTCTGATGTGTGCCTTAGCCCTTCTTGTGGGCTGATCCCCCATCGTGAGCAGCAGGGAAGGGAGATTCTGCCCCTCCGCCCCTGTGCTCAGGTGAGACCCCACCTGCAGAGCTGCCCCAGCCCTGGGGCCAACAGCAGCAGCAGGAGGATGTGGAGCTGCTGGAGAGAGTCCAGAGGAGGCACCAGGATGATCAGAGGGACGGAGCCCCTCTGCCACGAGGAAAGGCTGAGGGAATTGAGATTGTTTAGCCCAGACTAGAGAAGCTCCATGGTGACCTGACTGTGGCCTTCCAGTAGCTGAAGGGAACCTACAAGAAAGACAGACTTTTTATGAGGGCCTGGAGTTCCAGGACAAGTCTGCCTCAAAACAAGAGAATGGATTTAGAGATCAGGAGGGAATTCTTTGTCCAGAGAAGCTGCCCCTGGATCACTGGAAGTGTCCAAGGCCAGGCTGGATGGGGTCCTGACCAACCCGGCATAGCGGGAAGTGTCCCTGCCCATGGCAGGGCTGGGACTAGAATTGGTCTAGTCCCCAGCGTGCCTCTGGGTTTGCTCCTGGCTGCAGGAGCCATGCCTGCACAGTGCCACGGTCCCCTGTGGGTGCTCACACTCCTCAGGCTCCACTGGGAGAAGCCGTTTCCTCCCGCTGAGCCCTGCCACGGTCCCCGCTGGCCCTGGCAGCTCCCAGCACACGAGCTGGCGCCTGCCAGCAGCCAGACAGCCCTCCTCCTCCCAGCCTGGCTCCCATCCATTGCTGGCAGCCCGGCCTCTCCCTGGCTCTTGGTCCCTGGGCTGTTTGCTGCTGTTCGTTTTGCTCCGCGCGTGCTGCGCCTCAATCGGGCGAAACGATGCACGAGGGTGGAAGTGTAGAAACCTTGGCTTTCCTTCACTCACAGATTAATTGCCTGTCTTCTGGCTTCTTTTCCCACAACCGTGAGGGCTGGAAAATTTGTTGCTAGCAGCAGATGAAAAGAGATGCTTGTGCTGGCAGGCAGAGAGCATGGGGAGGCCCTACAATCCCCCCGGAGTGCCTGGGAGAGCCGTGCACACTCCAGTCATGCCAGCAGATGGGACCGGGTTTAACTTTCCAGGAGCAAGATAATCAGCTTTCAAAATTCTTCTGGAGGCTGATTAACCCTCGAATACCCCCAAAACCCTTAGCTGTCATCTCCCACAAGGTCAATGTTTTCTCCAGGCCAACACAGCAAATCTCCATCAGTGCCATCTAAGCTGTATCCCCATAATCTTTTTCCGTGATTGCCCTGCTCTAGAGCGGCTCAGGCTGCCTGGCATCTGCCACGGAGTGCCTTGGAGCTAGAGATCCAAAGCCTTCTCACAGGGAAACATTTGGGAGCTAATCATCACTTCCCAATGTGGGGTGCATTGGTGAGATCCTGGGAATTATCAAACCCTCTGTGCTGAAATTATTCCTGGTAAGGAAGTAAGTTTTATCCTCCATTAGACTATTTTGTTCTCCAGGGGAATAATCATGGAGGAGTGCTGACATGGGAGAGAAGGATAATTCTCCCATATGTCATCCATTTCAGGCTCCAGGGAGAGCTCCGAGCCCTTGCCAGGGCCTAAAGGGGCTCCAAGAGAGCTGGAGAGGGACTGGGGACAAGGCATGGAAGGACAGGACACAAGGAATGGCTTCCCACTGCCAGAGGGCAGGGCTGGATGGGATACTGGGCAGGAATTGTTCCCTCTGAGGGTGGGCAGGCCCTGGCAGAGGGTGCCCAGAGCAGCTGTGGCTGCCCCTGGATCCCTGGCAGTGTCCAAGGCCAGGCTGGACACTGGGGCTTGGAGCAGCCTGGGACAGTGGAAGGTGTCCGTGCCCATGGTAGGGGGTGGGAATGAAATAGACATTAAGGTCTTTTCCAACCAAAACCATCTGCAATCCCATGATTCTATCACTCTGCAGTGCCTGCTGTCACCATGGCAACTTCTGCTAGGACATGCTGTGGGGTGGGGATGCTCTGTGGGACTGGGATGCTCTGTGGGTTGAGGATGCACAGCAGGATAAGGATGCTCAGCAGGATGTGGTCACTCCGAGCCTGCTGTCCAGGGCCAAACAACCCAATTAGAGCTGCTGCAGCCAGGGGAGGGCTATGATTCTCCTCCTAATGGCTTTGGAATTGCCATCTGGAAACGCTTCTGAGAAAGCAGCTCATCCCTCAGGGCAGCGCCTTACCCATTACCTTCTCGGACGGAACAGATGGTGCTGTGGGCAGCCCAAGGAGCACTACCGCGGGGGGTTGTAGCTTTCCGTCGGATCCATCAGGCAGGACGAGGACGGTGCCCGTTCGTCGGGAGCAGGGGATACACGGGACATTGTTTTTCACATGGCGGAGGCGGGCGGACGCGAACCGTCAGCCCCTCAGCCCCTCAGCCCCTCAGCCCCGGCCCGCTCCCTGAGGCGGCCGCGCGATGGCTGCTGGGAGTTGTAGTTTCTCCCGGCCGCCGTGCCTCCCTGCCGCGCCTCAGGGACTACATTTCCCGTCATGCCCCGCGGAGGGCCGTGGCGGGGCGGGGGCTCTGGGCGGGCTCGCTGAGTGAGGAGGAGGAGGAGGCGGAGGAGGTGGCGGGGCAGGCCGCTCCCCGTTAATCGCCGCTGGATAAGAACCGGCCCCGCGGGACCGCCCAACTCCCCTCGCCCTCCTCCACCTTTTCTTCCCTCACGGGCGATGCGCGGTGCGGCGGCGGGCGTGGCGAAGTGAAGAAGCGGCGCCTTCTCCGTCTTCATCCTCTTCTTCCTCCCTCCTCCTCCTCCTCCCCGCGGCCATGGGCGACTGCGAAGCCCCCGGGGACGTGAATTCCAACGTGCTGGTGGCCCGCAGCACCGGGGACGCGCAGCTGGACAAGGCGGTGTGGCAGTGGCTGAGCTGGGACAAGGTGGGCGAGCGGCGGCGATTCCCCGGTGCCCCCCGTGCCCCTAACGGCTGCGGCACCCCCGGCCCGCTCCCCCTTCCTTCCCTCCCTCCTTGCCCTTGGAACGCAGTCCTGGGTCCGGCAGGTACGCCAGGTGCTCCCGAGCAACCCCTCAGCCGTGCGGGGAAGGTGCGGCTGTGCCCGCCCGGCGCTCACCTGAGCGGGGATGGATGGATGGGGCCATCCTGGTCCCTGGAGCACCGTGCTCACCTGTGCAGGGATGGATGGATGGATGGATGGATGGGGCCATCCTGGTCCCTGGAGCACCGTGCTTACCTCTGCAGGGATGGATGGATGGATGGATGGGGCCATCCTGCTCCCTCGCGCACCGTGCTCACCTGTGCAGGGAGGTATAGGTGATTGGATGG
>VWZS01007437.1:192858-221327 GCA_013397075.1 Rhabdornis inornatus | reverse complement strand
GGATGGATGGATGGATGGGGCCATCCTGGTCCCTGGAGCACCGTGCTCACCTGTGCAGGTATAGGGGATGGATGGATGGGGCCATCCTGGCACCTGCCCCACCTGCTCCCTCCGTAGTGGCTAGCTGCAGGAGAGAGGGATGGATGGATGAGTAGCTCATTAAAATGCAGCATGAGTCTGTTTTCCTCAGCTGCCTGAATTTAACCCTTCTCCAGAAAAGAAGCAGCCAGGTTCCAGCATTCCTCTTCTCTTTTCAGCGCCAACACGTTGTCAAGAGCACTGCAGTCTTGGTTAATTCATACTGAGCCACCCAAACCTGTAATAACAGTGTGGTATTGGAGTGTATTTTGCTTGTCCTGTTGTTGAAAGGGTTATTTTGGGTTTTTTGTGTGTTTTTTTTTGCTGATGTTTTGTCCAACCATCATGGCATGTGCTTTAAGAAATACCTTGATGATGGGCAAGGATAACCTACCAGATCACTAGCGGTTTAGGCTTCTGACTGCTTTTGCCTTTATTTTTTTAGGTTTCTCTCTCCTGAACTTCTTTTGCCTTTATTTTTATTAATTAGCATCACCAGTGTGTTGGTGCTGTTTCGTCTTTAATTTCTTCCTGCCAGGATCAAAGCAGGAGAGCTGCAGCAAATGCCACCTGATGGCTCTGAGATGAGCTTTCTCCTGCTTGGAAATATGGTCTCTCCTTGCAGCTCTGCAGAAATGAACAGGTGCCATCTGCACCTTCTGCACTCGGAGCTGCTGCTGTGAAAATACCCGGGAATGGTGGCACAGGGGAGGGAAGGAGTGGAGAAAGGAAATAGCATTCCTGATAACGCATTTCATAACCCAGGCTCAACTCCCACAGTTTATTTATTTTTCTTAATAATGGCTTGTTAGCGTATTGAAAGGCTTTTGTTGTTTTTAACAGGTTGTTTTGGATTTCCTAAGAATTGTGTGAGTTTCCACCGGAGGAAAAATATTCAGGTTAAAACTGACAACAGTGAAATGTCCCTATTTCTAGAGCTCCTTCTACGGCTGTAATTAACAAGTAAAATACAAACTACAGGGTCAGTGTGAGTGTACCTGTTTGCCCTTGCTTCCCTAGGTGACAAACATGACCTTTCCTATAAAGCTGCTTGAACCTGAGAATTCACAGCTACTTGGGGAGTGTGAAATTCCTGGGGAATTCGACGACTCAAAAATCACCTGGAGGAGGAGGACTGGGGGCTGCTTGCTGGGGCCAGGGGTCGTTCAGGAAAGATGTCAACAAGCCAGGTGAAGGTGTTGTGGGAGGGGCAGGCAAGGAGAAACCAGGAAATACGGCATGAGCAGGAATTGTTGGTCCAATGCCCTCGTATTTCACCACAAACCGAAAAAGCGGGGGCTTTGCTGCTTATCAGACTGGTCTGTCCCCCGTTCCCACCCCAGGGCTTTTTGTTGCCTCTGATCGAGGAAAAATCTATGCACTCTGCTCCCAGCTGTGGGAGGCTTTTGTCCTCCAACTTAATTGAAAATGGCTTGCTGTAATTAATTACCAGATCTGTGCTCTCTGTCCTTTGTGGTTTGGGTGTTGGTGCTCACCCTGCCTGAAGCCCTGGGTGGGTGGATGTGGGATGAGTGTCCTGCTTTGCTCCCCTCCTCAGCAGCATCCTGCATCCTCATTCATGCTCCTGCCATTCCCCCTTTCCCTCCTTCCTCCTCAGTTGCTGCTTTGGTCTCTGAGCCAGGCTTGGGCACACAAGGCAGTGCCTTCTGTTCAATCCTCCTTGGTCAAGTATGTGAACAATTACTCATTGTTCTCCACTTTCTCCCTTTAATTCCCTTCCATGCACTTCCTCATTTTCCTGTGCTACTTCCACATGTGCCTGAGTCTCCTGCAGGAGTCTGGCTTGTGTGGCCAGCTGCTCAGTGTACACACACTGCTCCTGGATGGGCTGCCTGGGAGGAGCCTTGGCCCTTAAAGGCACTGCTGGAACTTCACACCAGGGGGGACAAGCTGAATTAATTATCCAGGAGCTGTTTGTGCAGGCCCTACTCATACATTCTCCCTTGATTTTAATAATTCATGGACTCAGTATCATTGTCTCAGCTGGGGCGTGGAGAGTTCTTCCTTGCTGCTTAGGTGCTTTTGGGGTGTCCCTCGGTGTTCTTCTAATTTTTGTGGCTTTTGAGATGCTTTCCAAGACGAAATGGACTTGATGGTTTGAGACCAGTAACTTGCTCCAGTCATTTGTCTTGCAATATTTTTGCTTATTAAGGCTTTCAAGTGAATTTTTAAGTGTAATGTTGGGAAAATGGAGGCCACAGGGAAATTCTTTGAAGCTCAGACCAACCTGAGGCTTTCCCCCTTCTTTCAGCTACACGTGCATAGAGTGTGCAAAACAAAAAGAAAATTGCTGTGAGTAGTAAATTGCTGGTTATTTTGACAGGGTATTAGCTTTGAACCGTAACTCTGGTGGTAGGTGCACCTGATTACCATGATTGGGTGTGAAAGATCTGTTAGAAATATCCAGTTCATGCCCTTGTCTTTAACTCTCCTCTTGTTCCAAATGTTGAACCCTGAGCCACAATGAAGTGTGGTTCTCCCTCAGCAGGCACCTGTGCAGTACATGGAAAGCTGAACATTTGGCAGAGAATAGTTACATATTTTTTTCTTGTTTAATAATTCTGTAATAAACGTTTCTTTATTAAGGTTGTGACCTCAGAGTTTTGATTCTGGCAGCGACTTTATATAAATAGTTCTTTTACATATATATATTAGTGTAATAATTTTGGAGGAGAAATAATTACTGAACTGTTTTCTTTCTTTTTCCTGGTGTTTATGTGAGGGAAGAACAGCCCTCAGTGTGTCACCATGCAGCAGCCTGTCTGTCTCTGCCCCAAGTGTTTGATTCCCATTTCTGTGTGCCAGGGAAGGTTCTGCCAGTCTCATTGCCTCTCCTGCCCAGCCCTGTGAGGATGCACTGGGGATGGGCTGGGATAAAGGCATTGCCTGGGCTCTGGTCCTTCTCCCCTTCCCAGGTATCCATGGCAAACCTCAAAGGTACTGGGAAATGGGGGATGCCACACGAAATTACATCTGCAAATGGCAGGGTGAGGTGCCTGAGGGCACTCCCGGTGTGCTGGTGGGTGCTGCAGGGCTGCGAATTGGCTGAGGGACACTCAGGGACACGGCAGCCAGGGACCTGCAGGGATTCCCTGTGGGACTGCCAGCTCACCCATCCTTAGCCAGGGTGTCCTGTTCAACCTTTTCTGCCCCTGCAGGGTGTGTTCAGGTGGCCCCGGCCTCTCCCAGGGCCAGTGTCACCTTATCTGCCACCTCCTGGTGCAGCTGGCCTTGGGCAGGAGCCTTTGCAGCAGGAGCTGGTGGCTGCTGATTGTGGCCTTGGCCTGCCCTTTATAGGCTGTGGTGTGTGTGCTAAACACGGACACCTGTGTGCTGTACAGACATCAGACAGAACATGGAGATGAATTATATATCATTTTAAATATTGCCATTATATGTATTGGGTCAGAATAGCTCATTTATTATGTTCACATTTATATTATCTGTTAAATATAGAATTATAATAGGGCTCTAGTATACATTTGTATTATAAACCTATTAAAACATAGCTTTATTGTGGGTATTATTGGTTTATTTATGTATACATGTATTATGTCTGCTAGAGAGGTATCATTATTTATGCTTATACTCTGAAGTCTCCCTAGTGTTTTAGGTGATCAAAGAAACACATGTCTGGAGTTTTCTGTAGGAGTTTTGGTGCTGATGGTATGGTTTGAAAGTGTGAATTTGGTTTTTTGTTGTTGTTGTTTTTTTGCAAAGCCAAAACATAAAAAAAGGTGATGTAACGTTTTAATTGAAAGTTCCCAAGTAGCAATAGAGTTTGGAGTCAGCATAGCCGAGTGTGAGACGTTCTCCATCAGTAAGTAACCCTTTCAAAGCAGCAGCAGTGAGGGGCTCTGCAGGTTGCTCTTCCCTTCCCTGCTCAGGAGGAGTTGGTGCTGTTCCTGCTGGATGCCATTCCAGGTGCTGGGATGTTCCCTGCTCAGTTTTAAGCTCCCTGCTGTGCCAGGAAGGCTGGCTGGCCAGCAGTGTAGAGGTTTGGCACGTTTGGGTGTTGGAATAAATGCTCTTTTCACATCATCAGCATCCGCACGCTGCTTGCCTTGAGGTGAAAACCTCCAGTCTCTGAGCCCTTCCCTCCTGGGAATTTGAATTGCTTTGGTAGAGCCGTTGGCATGCAGGGATCTTTTAAAGCATTGCTTTTTTAAGCAATGACTATTTTGGTATCAAACAGCAGTGTTTATTTCTGCTGAAGCCAGGAAGCTTTAGGCAGTTTTTCTCAGGGTTGGGGTTTTTTTTAAGGATATTAATCATTCAAACACTATAGTTTAAAATCTCTAAGGAACTCTTCTTTTTTGCACTTGGGAAGATGAACCATCACAAAACCCTTCAGATGTATGACTTGATTTTGTAACAGCCAAGCCAACCAGCAAAACCCCTTGGTGTTGTTTTGTTGTTGTGTTTTTTTTTTTCCCAGGATTTACCCACTCCTGTAGATTTCCCTCTTTCTGCTGGCCCAGGGGTTTTCAGGTCATCAGTAGAAAGCTTGGAGATTTTCACTTGTAACTTTTTTCTCCTCCTTTATTTTCTGCAGCTTCAGCTTAACTGAGTGTGACCTGAGCAAATTAAAATGTTATTTGTGTGCTCTTTTGGCCAACTCATTTTTATTCCTTAGGAAATCAATTAAGTTGCTTCAGTCAAAAATGCTTGTTGAACTATTTTTAATATAAATGTTTGTGCTATTGCTTGAGTATTGCCTCAGTTTTGCAAAGCTCCACGAGCTATGGAATGTGTAATTTCTGTTTTTGCAGGGAAGCAATGCAGCGTATCCTAAAAAGCTGTAGAGGATGCTGTGTCATTTAATAACTGTATTTTAGAGCAAAGCCATGCACTATGGTAGTGTGAAACGAGGTTTTCAATGCTCTTGCCTTAGACTCTTTTCACATCAGTCATTTGTTTTCTGGTTGGCTGCCTATGAGCAGCTGAAAGAGAAACTTTGGCTTTGGCCATTTAATATCTATTGTGCCCCATTGTTTTGGTTTCTCTTTAGGCCTGTGTTTAGCTGCGTGGTGAGCAATGTCTTGCTTTGCTTGCCAGGCCATCCGCGACAATACCGGCTTGCCTTTTCTTTTAGAGCACACAGGAATAAAGTTATTTGAAATTCACATGTCTGGGGTGCAGGGTCTGTTATCAATCTGCAGAAATGCTTTTGGATTTTTCAGTGCATTTTACTGGTTGTGATTTGTTCCAGCGACTGTGCAGAGCTAGTGTCTTGCTGCTTTTCCAGCATTTTGCCAGTCCTGAAGAACTCCCCCTGTGTGTGGAACGTGTTTCCCAGTGCTGCTGGAGCTGGCTGACCTCTATTTTAAATGTCAGGGGTGCTTCACCCCTTCCCTGCAGATTCCATCTGCCTTTTTTGACCTTTCCTTGCCGCCCTGCTGGAAGCAGCACCACTCTAGAGAAGCACTTGTGCCACCAGAGCTGTGTTTTACACCTCTGGAGTCCTTGTTTCTTCCAGCTGTGTAACCACTGCCTCTTGCTCCTGCTCTGCTGTGTGTGGGATCTGGTCAGTGCCCTGTCCGAACTGGGTGTCAGCACACAGCCCGAGTGTCTGGGTGGCCAAATTAATTCGGTATTAGCTGGATGACTGTGAGGAGCAGATGGTAGAGGTGTGCCACGTCCAGGTTGTGCACTTGCAGGTTCTTGGCTGTGATGGTGGTGCAGACTTGGGAAAACCCTGGCTGAGCAGGGGGATCAGTCTGGATAAAAAGCCAGCCTGCTGCAGAACACCCTGGAGGCGGCTCGGGAGCCTGGTCCAGTGCAAGGGGCTGACATGAGGTCATCTCCAAGGTCCCTTCTAGCCCAAACCACCCTGTGATCTCCACAGTTTTGCTGTGCCTGTTTCCTGTGGGTGGGGAGGAAGGAAGTGCTGCTTTGAAGTTTGGATTTTTGTCCGTCCTCCAGCGGCAGAGATCAGGAATTGAATTGTGTTATTAATCTGCCTTGGAAAATCCTGTTCCCAAGTCTGTGCTGCTCATGTGGAGGAGCTGGAGGGTGTCTTAATGGCCAGGCAATCACATCACCATATCAGTGGCAGCAAGAGCTCCTGAATCTTGAGTTAATCAGGATAATGTGGGAGGGATGTGATAGGAATTACAGTGGAGGCTGGTGCACACACATTTTATGGGATAGCAGGAATGGGCTGTAGGAATTACTTAGAACTGGTGAGCCTCTGATTTCAAGCACTAAACAAAGACCTCCATGTTGTTTTTCAGAACCAGAAGACGAAGGAGCAGATTGAGAGCCTGCTGCAGGACGGGAAGCACCAGGAGCTGCGGCAGCGCCTGTGCTGCCGGCTGACCTTCGGCACGGCCGGGCTGCGCTCGGCCATGGGAGCAGGCTTCTGCTACATCAACGACCTCACCGTCATCCAGTCCACCCAGGTGAGCTGGGCACGGCCTCTGCCCCGGCTGGGATCAGCTCCAGTCCTGCTGGAATCCCCAGATCCCCGAGCTGGCACCGGCAGCTGCGTGGAAGGCTCACTGCTCGGAGGAAACGGAGTGGCTCGGAGAGGTTTGGCTGGGCTGGAATTTGGCCAGTGGATAGTGTGTCACACAGTCCTGGAGCTGGAAATCTTAGGAGCTGCCATAAGAACTTGTAGTATCTGTCAAAAACAAAGCAACAGACATAACCCAAACCCAGAAAGCCAAGCCCCAACCAAACGAGCCTTTTCTTTTGTTTTTAGCACAGGTTGTGAACATACATGGACTGAGTATATTGCATATGCTTAAACAGTTGATTTGTGCCCAGCTCTAGCCTTGGCTGTTGAAAATAGAATGAGCTGATAGATTTGGAACCCTTGCACTTGGAAAATCAATGAAATGTTTGCTATGACAAAACTACTGAATCTTACTCTTTTGACAGATACTGTTTGTGGAAATGGAGCTTCAGCCATGTGAGCCAGGGTCTTTTGTCACACCTTGGTTTAGCAAGGGATGGTAAAACCTCTCACTTCATGCTGTGCACTTAGACTTTTTAGCTGGTTTCTCTTTGCAGGCTGATGCTCTAACCTCCCTCAGCACATGTGAGTGAAATAGTGCTGTCTGTTGGCCTAGGATGGAGGGCTGTGCTTAGAACTTGGAGCAGCTGGGACTCTACTAAGCTGTTGACATTCTGTTGCCTGAGTTGTACAACTGGAGCTCACACTATTGTGGAGAGGCCAAATTCCAGTGCTGTTTATAGAGGTTTTGTGTTGAAGTGTTGGTTTGAAACCCAGCCTCCTCTCTGACTGTTTGGCTCTGCAGTATCTTCTTAGGTGTAACAAAAAGCTTCCTTTAGGTGTCTGACCTGTCAACTGGACGCATCCTGGAATGCTGCTTCCTTCACTTGTGCCCTTCCTGATGCAGGTGGGCCGAGGTCCTCTGCCAGGAATGCTGTGGTGGCATGAACAGCTCTGGGTGGATGCAGTGGGAGCAGACTGAGGAGATGGAGAAGAGGGGGTGGAGAAGTCAGTATCTTGTTGCCAGTGCTGGGATTGCTGTGGCACAAGCTCTATTTTCCTGGAGGCAGAGGAGGTCAATTCCCTGCTGTTGGGTTTGGAGGGGCTGCCCTTGCTGCTCCCTCTGTGGCTCAGGCTGGCTGAGTGTGACCGAGCATGGGTCTGCTCTGCTGGCTCAGCCACATTCCTGGCAGAAAGGGAAAGCAGGGAATGTGTTGGCAAGCTCAGTTTCATGGGCATTGCTGGTTTTTGGGAGTTACAGACTGGGGGTGTGTGCATCTGCTCCCTGTGCACAGCTGCTATTTTTAGTTGTTTATTAAAGCTGTGTATGGAGCAGGCAAAAGCAGGCTCTGGGAAGTGGGTTGGAACTTGTTTCTGAAGTGAACTGCTGCAGATTTCATCTTTGTTTGAGCACTCCTGTTTCAAAGCTGAGGACAGGAAGAGTTCTGCTGAGCATGGGCAGCCCTGGCTCTCTGGATTTGTCCTTAACCTGGGTCAGGAATAAACGGCCGATCAAATAGCTGACTTGAGTGTAATTAACACTTCCTTCGGTTAAAAAGTTGCCTTTGTGTTCTGTGTCCTTCATTTGATCTGTTGGGTTTTTTTTTTTCATTTGATTTTATTGGCATTATGAAAAGTCAGATCCAGGAAGATACAGAACGTTCAGCAGTTGCTGTGGACTCTGCTGAAAATTGCCAGTGTGTAAACTCCATGTAAAGCCCTGATTCCCTGGCTTTTGTCCTACTTTGATGCATGTCCCAGTGCTTTTATTAGTGGGGGGAAAAAACCTGTCACTGATCTCCACAGTGACAAAGCCAGCCACGTTTGCATCAAGGAGTTTCCTGCTGCTTAAAAGGCAAAGCTCAAGGTAAAAGATAAATAATTGAAATGCTGGACTTGATAACGCTGTTCCTATCTCTCTGGATTTCATCAACCAAAAATCTCTGGGTTTTTTCTTGATACCATCACTGCTCCCTCGCTTCTCTTTTGAGCTTTAGCATGAGGGACTGGACATGCTGTCGATGTAGGCTTGTTCTGTTCCGTGGGGTTTGCATCAGGAAATCACCTGCACTGCCTGTGGGAGAGCTAAGTGTGATGCTGCAGTCACCTGAGGAGAAGTTTGGCTTGGATCTGAGGGGTTGATGCAGGTGTGTGCTGACACCTACTAATGAGCCATTAATTATCACCATGAGATGTACCTGGGCTTTGTTTAGAAGTGCTAGAAATTTAATAGCAGTAGCAATTAGGGACACTATCAAAACCTGAGTCTTGTTCGAGGGAAATAGAAATTCTTTAAACTGAGGAACTTTTCCAAGAGAGATTTTAGCCCCAGAGGTGCTGGCATTCCTAACTCAGGGCACCTGGAAGAAGATTGGTGGCAGCTCAGGTAGAGAGTTGAAGCAGTGGAAAGGCTCTGCATTTGTTTCCTCACTGACGTTTATTGATTTACTTTTATTTCCTGCAGCTTTCATAAAGATGTTTGGATAGCAAGCAAGTCCCGTAGGACTGAGTTAAGTTCAGCTGTGGGGTCTGTGGCTGAGCTTAGGAGACTAATTTTAAACAAACTGCTCCAGAGCAGAAAATAAAGACATTGCTGTTGTTTGTTCGTACAAAACCTTAGCCTGAATCAGGGATCTGTTATAAGCAGTCATGTCTTTAGATGTTATTCAGGTTGTTCAAGTCGACTTGAGGAGTTTTTTCTCTTCTTCTCTTTTCCCTCTTTGCAGCTGTGAATGGAAGTTCTTGGCAAGGTGAACGCTTTGTGTGTTCTGGGTTCAGTGGGAGGGTGACTGCAGCAGGTGATCCTGCCGTGGCACCGCCTCTAGACCTGCCACTGCTCCAAGAGTTAGCTGTATTTTAAGGATAAATAAATCCCTCTCTGTGTGAATCCCTCCATGTCTGCAGCTGAGAGGGCTCTCCAAAGAGGTGCCAGTATCCAGCAGGTCATGCTTTGGAGCACATCCTTTCCCAGCCTTTACCGTCTGTGATTCTAAAGGGCCAAAGCCATGGAAGGAAATAGATCTCGGCTCAATTCCAGGGTAGGAGTCAGCCTGGCATTTCAGATATCCAGACAAAAAAATAAAACCACTTGTCCTGAAGGATTGCACTAAGTACTGGTTGGGGGGAAAGTCTGTGTAATTCTGGTACAGAGTTACAAGCATCAAGAGGCAGCATTTGTAGGATCAGCGTGGCTCTGTCAAGTTCTCTGTGCTCTGTTGTCGGGTGGTGGGCAGCTGCAGCCTCTGGAAACTTCCATTAACAACAGTGCTTCCATCTTTTCATCTGAAACTGCTGATCCAGGGTGGGCTGCTTCCCTGGTGGATCTTCAGAGAGGTTCTGCTGGGAATGGATGGATGTGAAGGCTGCAGGGGAGGTGAAACCCGAGTAGAAGCTGAGCTTCCCACACAAACCATTCCCTGGTTTTAAGGCAGATTTAGGACTAACACTTTGGACACAATGTTGAAAACGTCTGAAATTGTACTGTGGGCAGAGAGCTGAAGACTAGGCTGACACATCTTACATTGCCTGAGGGGATGGACATCCAAAATACAGCTTTTTCTCAATTCGGTCTTGAGAAGATGGATTTGAGTAAATGAAACATAGTATGGATTGAAAATAAGTGGTTGCTTCTTGAGGGTTTGCTTTTGTCCTACTCACTTTGATTTCCCACAACAGTTGTTATGGTTAGATGCTTTCTTTCAGTGATCACTGGGGGAAAACACTGCTGCTTTTGTGAATATTGTTATTGATGTGTCTGAGCTGTATTTTGCCTACTGACATTATCCATCCTTTGTGCAAGATCACGTTTAATGTTTGTGTGTGCTGCTGTCCAGCTAATTCTTCTTTTCTTTTTTTTTTTCCCTCCAGGGGATCTACAAGTATCTGGAGAGGAACTTTTCAGACTTTAAGCAGAGAGGCTTTGTTGTTGGATATGACACAAGAGGTCAGGTCACCAGCAACTGCAGCAGTAAGAAGTATGAGTATTGATTACACTTGCAAGACTAGAAATGAAATTGTGGCTTTAAATGTGTTCTGTCCTATCAGCACTTTTTCTTTTTGCTTGTGATGAACTGGGCACGCTCTCTCCTGTCCCTTAGTCTGTTGAAATAGAAATGAGGAGAGGCTGGGACTAAATCCTTTGTGGTACCAGTTTGCCAGCAAAGGAGGAGTGTAAGGCTGCTTGTTCCACCAGAGAATTCACAGATGAAATGCACAAGAACATTAGGCTTACTATGCCTGGAGACAAATTTGAATATGAAAGTAAAAATTCAGAGTATTAACATCCAGCTGGAAACCACTAAATATTAATGCACTTTTAACACTGTTGTTCTCACCTGATTTAAGCGTGCTTGGGGGAGAACAATTCCACCTGCAGCCTGCTGTAACCCAGTGTATCTTCACTTTGAGGGGATTTTCCTGGAATGCTTAAAATGTAGATTTCCAGCAGTGGCAAATTAGGCTCTTTGCAAGGGAAGGGGAGAAAACTGCTCACTCAGTTCTCTGAGGTATCTTAATCCCTTGTCATTGGGGAGCAAAACTCGTGTGGTGATGGCATGCTGTGCAAAAAAGCCAACCCAGCAGCTAATGAGGTAAAGAGAAGTTAATTATTGTAGCTATTGCTGTAACTAACAGTTTTTTTATTTTTTTATTTTTTCTAATTTTGTAGTATTGAATGTACTAGGAATGAAGAAGTCCTTGGTAAAATAGAGCACAGAATCCAGTTTCTGTCTCCCCTCTCCCCTGGGCCTCAGGCTATGTGTGGCCCATTATCCCCCGGGCTTTGGCACCAGGGGTTTAAATTCACCTGTGACAGTGTTTGCAAGCCCAGACTGTGTGGGATAGGCACAGTTTGAAAATGGGGAGGTGTAGGAGTGATGTTCCTCTTTAGCCACACAAAGCCTGGAATTCAGGCTTGGTGGTAACAGAGTTGTTTCACGTGTCCAAGCTGCATCTCAGTTCTTGCTTACACCATTTAATATCTCATTTCTTTGTACTCTGAGACTTGCCTTTATCTCCTGAGTACTAAAGAAGTTTGATATCAAACTCCTGTTTAGCTGCCTGGGAGAGAATGAGCTTCCCTGGCCCTTGAAAGGGCAAGTTTATAGTAAAGCAAGCTTTAGAACTATGGACACCGTTCCTGTTTCTAAACATTGTGGAGTAACGGGTGCTGCTTTGCAGAAATTTATGTTAGGAACAGATCTGCTTCCTGGACATTGTCTGAAGCTGCTGAGCAGGGCTGCAAATGAGCTTTGTGTGGGATACCAAATCCTTTTCCAGGCCTGCTGTTTGCAGACATCTGGGACTTGAAACTCTCTGGGAAGTTGGTTGTGTCCTTGAGCAAAGGATGAGTGTTCTGCCAGCAGATTCTGTCTCTTTGTGTGGGATATCTGCTTTGCTTGGGTGAGGGACTGGAGTGCCCTGCACTGTCCAGGCAGCAGCTGCAAGTGCTGGCTCAGGTTCTAGAGCCTGAGAACTCTTACCCTGGCTGTGCAGTTCGTAGGATACCGCTCTAAGCACAAGCCAAAAAGCAGAAGAGTGCTTTAAGAAACCAGTGCCTGGGGGTGGCAGGGATTCCATCTGGCTGGTGGGCTGCCCTGGGGAGTTGCAGTGACTGAATGTTTTCTTCTTCCTCTTGGTAGGCTTGCCAAGCTCACTGCAGCAGTCCTGCTGGCAAAAGATGTCCCTGTGTACTTGTTCTCCACCTATGTCCCTACCCCCTTTGTGGTAAGTCACCTTCTCCTCCGTGTTGTTGCACCACACAGTTGAGGGGTATTTGAATTCACTGAAAAAGAGGACTAGCAATTTTCTTCAATTCTGTTACTCAACAGAAAAATAGAGGCTGCTTGGTACACTTGGCTCTTAAAGGAGGCTGGAACAAGGATGTTGCTGAATTCCACGGTGCCTCTGCTTTTAACATCTCAAATACAGGCTTTTCTAGTCACAGCAGCTTTTCCTTGCATGGTTTTAAATCCTTGCTTGCATTCCGCAAGCCTTTCTAGCATGCTGTGTATTCTATGGATCATGATTTGAGGGGAGGACTGGAATGCCTGGAGTACCTGTAATTTGTTTTTCAGTGAGGCTTTTTGTGAATTCCTTTATTCGCTTTCAGCCTGTTTTCCGAGTGCTCCTGTCATCTGAGTGTAGACTTTGTCTGCATTTTTGTAATTGATAAACAGTGTTTTTGTGGAGAAGAATTAGAACCTACTTTCTGCTGCAGGAGACAGTGTTTCTGTGTGTAGCTTTCAGATGAGCTGGTGCAGGGTTGAGAGCCACCTTTTTTTGTGGGCTCCTGGTGCCGAGCTGTGCTGTGCTGCGGAGTTTGTGACAGGAGCCTTGGGTGAGCTCTGTCTCTGGTTCCTTTGCAGCCCTATGCCGTGCAGCAGCTGGGGGCTGTGGCTGGGGTGATGATCACTGCGTCCCACAACCGCAAGGAGGACAATGGCTACAAGGTGAGCCTGGGCATTTGGGTTGGAAAAGGGCTTAAACTCACCCGGTGCCACCCCTGCTGTGCCAGGGACACCTTTCCACTGTCCCAGCTTGCTCCAAGCCCTGGCCAGCCTGCCCTTGGAGCCCTCTGGGATGGGGCAGCCTGTGCCAGGGCCTTCCTCCCCAATCTCAGGGTGAAGAAGGGTTTTTTTGTGTGTGTCCATTAGCAGGATAAGTTATGTCAAGTTATTCCTTCTTCCATAACCTGACACACTGGTCTGCAATGACAACAGAAGGCCACACGGTTGGTGTGTCTTGAGCATCAATCTGTAGTGACATTCCATAGAGTCTGATCAGCAGCTGAAGAAATGCTCCAGCAATTCACTTCTGAGGCTTAGAGCTCAGTTGAAAACTAAGCCAGAACTGAGGTCAATTCATGCACGCAGTAGGGGACTGTGCTGAAGATGGGAATGATTTGAGAGTGGATTAATAAAACACAGTAACCTTGTGTTGTTCCCTGGTTTTCTGGGCTGTGAAGAGGGGTAGGTGGCTTCACTTTGAAAGCTTGGGGCAATAAAACCACCCACAGAAGCAAGTGCAATGTTTTAACTGAGTATTTCCTTCTTCAGCTTTATAAGAACCTGAACTAAACTCAACTTTAGCTGAGCATTCTAGAAGCCCTGTGGCAGGTCAGTGAGTGATGGCCACGTGAGGAGAGGCAGTCCTGCCATGCCCAGAGGGAACTCTTGGGGGTGATTGAACTGATCTTGTGTTCCCTGTTACAAGGTGTAAAGTTCTCCACCAGCCTTTGTTTCTGCTTAGCTGGAGCAGTGAGTAGGGAAAGAAGCCACATGAATTTCCCAGGTGCTTCATTTGTCAAGAAGCAATTTTATCTTTTCTGGTACACAGCAGTTTACTTTTGTCAGGATACTGATGTGTTTCCCACGAGCTGTTCCATCTTTCACAATTTCCTGTGTGAATTTCAGCAGCTTCTGAAGGTTTTGGACAGTTTTAACCAAAGGTGACCAGCCCAGAGGACGCTGAGGGGAAAACAGAGGCAGAGTCTGTGCTATTGGCAACGGACTGTGGGAAAACTGGCCTCTAAATCTTCAACAAAGACTTTTTTTATAGTTGAGAGTTAGATATGGTGTTTCCAGCTGAGAGATTACAGTTGCTCAGCTGTGGAAGAACACAGACCTTGGCACACTGCTTATCTGTTTTGCTTTGGGTTCAAAACCAAGTTGTGCTCCTTTTTCAGAAGGAATGCCAGCCTTGGAGAAGGTGATATTTTTCTACTGTTGCAGTTTGCACAGCGCTCCCAGATACCAGTGCCCAGTTTTGGTTCTTCTCATCCTGGTATTTCAGCTGTAATTGGTAAATACCAGCTTTTGTGAAAAGAGGGTGTGTTGCTGTGTGAGCTCCATTTATCACAACTGTTGTGAGCTTGGGTTCGTGTTGACTGATTCCAAATGTCTTGAGAATCAAGCCAGTCAGACGCTGACTTCTCTCTAGGACTTAGGGAGAAAGTAGGTAAAACCCTACAGCTAAAAGAACTTACCAGGTTAATAATCTTCATAAATACACTGTCTTGTTTTCCTTCAACTTACCCCAGGTTTATTGGGAAAATGGAGCCCAGATCACCTCTCCTCATGATAAGGAAATCATAAAATGTATAGAAGAGTGTGTTGAGCCGTGGAATGGCTCCTGGAATGAAAATCTGGTAGACACCAGTCCCCTCAGACAGGATCCTCTGAAGAAGATTTGTGACAGCTACATGGAGGATCTGACAAAGATCTGCTATCACAGGTATTGTATAAAGCAAAAGGTACCTGAGTTATGCTTCCAAGTCAGCTGTGTGTCAGCTGAAGCAGCTTTAACCCAGCAATTTCTAGTGCAAAATCAGCACTTTCACTCATTCCTTTGAAACGGATGCAGATATCAGCAGAACAGTGCACAGGAGGATTGCAGTTTGTGCTTTCCCTCATGCAAATAACCTTGTTAAATAGCTGGCATCTCACTGAAGTTTTGTTTCCTCCTCAGGGAGCTGAATGTGCAGAGCAGCCTGAAGTTTGTGCACACCTCTTTCCATGGAGTGGGACATGACTACGTGCAGTTGGCTTTCAAAGCCTTTGGATTTCAGCCCCCCATTCCAGTACCTGAGCAAAAAGACCCAGATCCAGACTTCTCCACTGTCAAATGCCCAAATCCTGAAGAAGGAGAATCTGTGCTGGTATTTTGGTTTCTACTTCCTCAGATGTCTGTGGGGAAACACAAACTGAGGAGGAGAACAGGGAGAAGCTGCTTTCAGCTGTATTCCTACAGTGGGCAATCCATGGGGGATTTTTCTTTCACTGGGTGGTGCATGTAAGTAGGAAGGCTGTGGGTTTATTTGCTCTTACATTTTGGGTTTTTTTGCCCTTCCCTCCTTCTCCCACCAGGAGTTGTCACTGAGGCTTGCAGAGAAGGAAGATGCAAGAGTAGTAGTGGCCACTGATCCAGATGCAGATCGACTGGCAGTGGCAGAACAGCAGGAAAAGTAAGTGATGGGATCCTTTTTGTGGCACAGTTCTACTCTTTCCCTTAGGTATATGGATATTTTTCCTTCTAGCTTGATCCTTTGATAGAGCTCCAAATGCATTGTAAATCAGTTCACTGAGCCAAGAGTAGATTAAGTACTTACTGGTGTAATAGTAAATGGCCAAATGAAGCTCAGCTGTAAACTGAGGGGTTACTAAAGGCAGTAAAATCTTGTTTACTGTGTCTCCAGTTGTATCAGGCAAATCTTCCTTGGCAGTTGCTATGGGCTTTTTGGGTGGAGTGAAATTTTTTTTTATCTTTTTAATTTTCATCCTGTGTTTTCCCCTGCTTGTTCATATTGAGTAGAAATTATTTTTCTCCCACTAACAGGCCCCAGTTCTGATGGTTGTGTAAGTAAAATTTGTGCAGGCCCTGCCTGACTGCCGTGTCCAGGCTGCACAGACTACTCTGTAGGGATCAGTTCTGGGCTGCTCTCCTGCTGCTGGGCCATCCAAGGCCTGAGCTGTGCTAGAGCTGCCAGCCAGGACACCCCGGGGGTGTCTTTGCTTGCTGGCAGCACGCTCTGGGCTTGTAAATCCTTGAGGTGTGGTGAGTGTGGAGTCCTGTCAGTATGGTGGCTTTGCCTAGAGCGGCTTCTCAGTGCTGTGCTCACATCCTGGTGTTCAGTGACTGCAGGGTGGCTCCCCTTGGCTCCCCTGGGTGCTGAGGCACTGCAGGGTGGCTCCCCTGGGTGCTGAGGCACTGCAGGATTGCTCTCCCCACAGTGGCTGCTGGAAGGTGTTCACGGGCAATGAGCTGGCTGCCTTGTTTGGCTGGTGGATGTTTTCCTGCTGGAAGGAGAACTGCTCCCCAGATGCTGATGTGAGCAACGTTTACATGCTGGCAACCACGGTCTCCTCCAAGATTTTGAGGGCAATTGCACTCAAAGAGGGATTTCACTTCGAGGTGAGTGTGGGTTATGTGTTGTGTTCTCCATCTGAACCCTCACCGGTGACTTCAGGGAACCAAAAGTCGGCAGGGACTGAGTTCCAGGCTCCTGGCTGGGAGTTTTGAGGGATTGCAGCTTGCAGAGGATGTTCTTTCACCCACACAAGCCTGATTTCAATCTTCTCAGTGTTCCCAGGCTGGGAGATCAGTCTGGGCAAAGCTCAGTAACAGGGACATAAATGAGCACCTGAATTCCAGATAACCAGGGCTAAGGTATTCCTGTTCTCTCCCTAGAGAGAAGTTCTGCTGTGTGAGAGGAGGGAGCTTTGTGCAGCCTGCCTGTTCGCTCTGTGTTGATGGGTTTGTAATGAGCACTTGGAGGTTACACAGTGGCCCTTCAGGTGCCAGTGGGATTGGAATTTGGGCTTATTTCAGGCAGGGACAGGCAGAGGAACTCCTGTGTTCAGATCTTTAATGCAGCTTTAAGAACTTGCTGAAAAACCAACTGGGGTGCTCCCTCCAGACTGACTGTTTGGTTCCTGCATCCAAATAAAATCTGATTTTTGTTGGATGCTAGCCAGGAGAGAAGCAAGTGCCCAAAATCACAGCACCAACATTATGGGCCATGCCTCATTTATCCACATCTTAATTAAATCCATGCACAATAGGTATAAATATTTTTCCAAAGAATGAGGCATTTATAACTGAAAGCAACTGTGAAAGCCATTTTGAGTGACAGGGCAGATAAGCCTCATCGAGGTCAACATCAGTTCCTTGTGGTGGATTTGGTTCTCTCTAAATACTGTTTTGGTTTTTTTTTAATTGGACAAGGACATACTTGACTGAAAGAACAAGAGAAGCTAGGAATTTACTGAACGTCTTGGCCTTCTCTGAAAGCTCCCCCTCACTTTTATTTGGAATTTTCTTCTCTCCAAAAAACCGTTTCTAAGCTTTTGACGGCTTTTGCATGGTTGGTGTAAAAAAGTCCAGCAGCCAAAATTGTTACTTGTATATTTCTGTAGCTTTTCCTCCTCAGTAACTGTGTCTCATCTGATGAGCAGCACAGCTGATGGGATGTGATCTCAGAGCACCACATCCCTGACACACTTTTTCCTTTCTTTGATACTCATGTCCTAGTTGAGTATCCACTAGGAAAATGCTGTCCAATGGCTCTTTGCCTTGGACTCATCATCCTAACTGGAGATATGACCTGTCTGATGCTTCTTTACTGTCCCTCTTCTTCTTATCAGTTAATTAGATTTAAATTTAAGGAAACAAGTTCAAAAAAATCAGAAAAACATCCCCAAGCTTTAGCCTTTTGACTCTGCAGCAGTCTTCCTGCTGGCCTTAAAAGTCAAAATACATTGTTAGATTTTTCTCTTTGGTTGGGTTTTCTTTTTTTAGTCTCAACTGAAGGCAACAGTGGCTATGCTTTTTTCCTTTGAATTGGAACTAAATTGAAAACGTGTATTTCAATCACTCCTTTTTCCCCTCCTGTTTTAGGAAACACTCCCTGGTTTTAAATGGATTGGAAGCAGAGTAAAAAATCTCCTAGATGATGGAAAAGAAGTTCTCTTTGCATTTGAGGAGTCTATTGGTATGAGTGCTGATATCCCTTTAAACTGTTGAGACCTGAGGGGGGAATGTGAATAGGAGAGACTGATTTTAGTTATGAAATAAAACACACACAGAGTACTTTATTTTTATCCTAGTAGTTAATAGCATTGATATTTTGCTCTCATCAAATTGACTTGCCAACTCCCATAATAAATTGTATCTGACTTGCTGATTCTGGTGGTGTGCTTATCTTTCCAGCCGTATAACCCCCAAGGTTATGAGATTTCTCCTGCATGTGCAGCAATAAAGCAGCTTCCACGTACAGGCCAATCTTCCTTTACAGGATCAAAGGTTAAATCTTCAGCCAAGTAAATCAGTGTAATCATCTGCCAGGTTATTTTTCCACAATCCCTTTTTTCTTCCTAGGTTTCATGTGTGGCACATCGGTGCTGGATAAGGATGGGGTGAGTGCAGCTGTGGTCATTGCTGAAATGGCAACTTACCTGCAGGGCCAGAACCTGACCTTGGCACAGAAACTCGTTGACATTTATGAAACGTGAGTGGTGTTTTTTGTTAGAGTACTCTACTGCACTGCTTTAGAGCTGGGAATAATCTCAGGAATGTGTATTTAAACAGAAACAAACATATATGTGTAAGCGTTTGTGTCCCTCAGATGTTTTCTCACTGTAAGTTGTTGTGGAGTTTTTTGATGTAGGATGGATTACAGCCCATAACTAGTGCAGATAATCCCAAGGTGGCTGGTGAGGGAGTTGGGACATGACACAGGCAATGGCTTGCCACTGCCAGAAGGGATCTGTAACAGAGCAGAGCTGGAAGGAATGGCTGTGAACACAATCCCAGCAATAAAACGAGGGTTGTGTTTGTCACAAGCAAGTCTTGTACTGAGATCTCTTGGGTACCAGATGTGCCAAAATCTCCCAACTGGAAACATTCATGTGCTTGTAGGTATGGCTATCACATAGCCAAGACTTCCTATTTCCTGTGCTATGATCCTGCCACCATCAAAAGGATATTTGAGAGACTGCGGAACTTGGATGGCCCTCAGTGTTACCCCAAATGCTGTGGGGTTTACAACATCTTGCATGTCAGAGACATCACCACTGGCTATGACAGCAGCCAGCTGAACCACAGGGCGGTGAGTTCCAGAGGGTTCCTGCAGGGGAGAGCCTGCAGGAAAGCCAAGGGAAATGCAGAGGTGGGTGTGGAATGTGGTGTTACTCTGATCCCATGATTAATGGCCTTGTATTGACTCGCTGATCCTGGTGCTCCTGAGCTTCCAGGTGCTGCCCAGTGGGGTAAGGGGCTGCTGCTGTCTTGCAGGTGCTGCCAGTGAGCAGGAGCAGCCAGATGATCACGTTCACCTTCCAGAACGGCTGCGTGGCCACGCTGCGCACCAGCGGCACCGAGCCCAAGATCAAGTACTACGCTGAGATGTGTGCTCTGCCCGGGCACAGGTCAGGGGCTCGCACTCCCAGGGGGTTCTCAGCACCTCCTGCTGCAGCCTTCCTTAACAAACCCTCTTCCTTGCAGTTAAGATGCGATCAGGTGACACAATCACAGAATTGGTTAGGCTAGGAGAGCTCTCAGATGGCAGAGGCCAACCTGTGCCCAACCGGCACAGGGCACTGAGTGTCACATCCAGGCTTTTCTCTCTCTTCTAAGGTGCTGCTGCTGCTGAGTGTGTTTGCAGCCAGGTGGGTCCCCACTCTCTGGGAATCTGCTGTGTTACTCTGAGCTGCCAGAGAGGAACTCTGGGTTGAGGTTCTTACAGTTTAAAAGGGGTGGGGAGAGAAATCCAGGGTATGTTTTCACCACAGAAATCTCTTCTCTTAGGGAATCATGGAATGGTTTGTATTTCAAGACCATCTAATTCCACCCCTTTGCCATGGGCACGCACACCTTCCGCTATCCCTGCTTGGTCCAACCTGGCCTTGAACCCCTCTCCTAGGGGCGGGGCAGCCGCAGTTGCTCTGGGCAGCCTGTGCCAGAGCCTCCCCACCTGATTATTGCCGTACTAATGGAGACGAATTTCATTCAAGAAGAAAGAGGCCGCTAGAGGGCTCTGGGCACCGTCTTTAAAAGTCCCTGCCAACCCAAACCCTTCTGTGATTCCGTGCTGAAAGGGAGCTTGGTAAAGCAGGCAGTTTGGAGTGTCTACACCTGGAGGGGTAGGGAACACAACAGCGCCAGTCCATCCCCTCCAGGTCTCGCTGTTTCTTTATTTATTTGTGTGTTTGCCAAGCCTCTGACGTGGCCCTGGTCTCTCCTGCAGTGACAGAGGTGTGCTGGAAGAAGAGCTCCAGAAGCTGATTGAGGCTTTGATTGAGAATTTCCTGGAGCCTGCCAAGAACGGGCTGACCTGGCGCTCAGCGTAGAGCCCCAGGAGGCGCCGAGTGGAACAAAGGACCCGGGAGCAGAACCAGTCTCATCTTTGTGTGTGTGTGTGTTGTAAACAGCTGCATTCTTTTTCTGTGAAGAAGAAGCATTCTTTTGTCAGGCTTTTCACCAAATTGGGATGAGGAGAGGAGCTCAGAGGAAAGGGTAGAATTTATTGTTGCAGTTTTCAGTCGTTTTGACCAAAAGTTGAATTAACCCACACCAATGCAAATGAACCGCCCTAGTATGTTTGAGGCAGCTGAGCTTAGCTGCCACATCTTGTCTTCAGCTCACTTCAGGTACCTAAAACGCCTCTTTTTGGTGTGTGAAAATCAAGTTTTAAAGGAGTGATCGCTCCAAACTGACAACGAAGGCTGCTTCTTCCCTGGAGCTCTCAGAGACCTTCCCTACAGGTCTGCACTTCCAAAAGCGTGGAGGCAGAGCTCAGCATTTCTTGTTTAGCAAATTGTTGACATTTCTCAGCTACTTAACGATTCTTCTGTTGGTGAAGGTGTTCTTGGGCGTTGTAGCTTTCCTCTGTGTGTGTCTTAAAGTAACGGGCAGTGAAACAATAGTGGCAACAGCTGCAGCTTGGGGCTGGAGTTGCCTGGTGCCTCTGCAAGGCTTCCAAAGGAGCAGGAACTTGGTCATTCCTTGGTGGAATTGTTCCTTCTGACTACCATAGGCTCTGTAGCTGCTTTTTGTCCCACATCTCTGAAGGGTCTTAAGCTTTCTTGGTTTTCTGCATTCATTACTTTGAATGAATGTGCCGGTCAATGACTCTTTTGGTTTTTGCTAGCCTGAGTTTATATTGTCTGTGTATTCAAGAAAAAAAAACCACCAAGGAAGAAAGTGGAGATGAGATACTAGCACAGTTACTAAATTGTGACTTTTAACATTCTTTTTGGTCATGTCCTGTCAGGTAATTTGTTAAAATAGCATTTTGCAAATACTATCATTCTTTATCTTTAGGGGTACATTTGTACCAGCTTCTCTCATTTGTTTTCTCCCTTTGCTGAAGTAGCAAGTGAGACTGCTAATGACGTTTTTTCAAAAGAAATCCACCCAAACCGATACTCAAGCTTTGCCTGTGGTTATATTGTATTTTGGGCAATCAAGGCGGTGTTTTGGCACAGGAGAGCTGGTTCTGGACAGGTCCCTGCTGTCACTGACAGCAAGTCAAGAGAAGTAGCAGCGATTGCTGGGTTTTGTCTGTGTTGGGGATGATGGGACAAGACCCCGAAATGCTCTGGAGTTCAAGCTGCTGCTTTGCCACTATTGTTGCCTCTCCAAGTTGATCCTCCCTGTGATGATGCCCTTGCAGCTGGATGCCATGGGATGGCACAGGGTGGGTTTGTGTGTAGCCTCTCCATGGCTTCAGAGAGCCCTGAGGTTTGGGGGTTTCCTGCTGCCAGCAGCTTTGCACTATATCCATGGAGAAGTATTTCAGTGTCTATGAATGTGCGTGTACTAGAGAAGGTCTGTGTTGCACAAATTCTGGCCTGTCACTGCTATTTATTTATTTTTTTTATTTTAAGAGAGTATCTCTGAATTGTTCTGCCATTGAGTGAAATGTATCTAATGCCAAAAGCTTGGGTTTTTTTACCTTGATTGTACATTTGACTGACATGGTGGGGAAAGCAGGTAAACCCGGTTAGACTCAGAGGATTTTTTTGTTCTTGTCTATGCTGGGTAGGGCTGGGAAGGCATTGCTGACTGCTGCTCTGCCTTCATCTCTCCAGAAAGGGTGCAGATCTGCAGCACCACTGCACTGAACCTGAAGGAGCTCTTGCCATTCCTTCCATTGGCAGCAGACGAAACCCTGAGGCGTTGAGGATTTTGTTCTCCAAGTGGTGAAGAAAACGAGTGACTTGGGACATAATTTTGGAACAAGCACTGTAAAAAGCAGAGCGTGTGTGTGTGTGATGAGCCCGGCTGTGTGCTGTTGTAGCAGTCCCATCAGTGAGTGGTGGTTGTGCTCCTACAAAGAGCAGGAATCCACAGCTCCCCACTGATCTGCTTTGTGTCAGTAGGCAGTGCTGGAAATGGAGGAAATGTTTTCAAATGAGCATTGTTGGGAGCTGCTAACTGTTCATAGTCTGTCTCTCTTTAATTAAAGAAGAAAAGCCAGCTGTGGGCTGTTGTGTGTCTGGGATTTTCCCCACGGGTAGGTTTGACAGTGAGCTGGAGCTGTAGTGATGCTTTTGGGTGGACAGCAGCAGGCACAACGTGTTGAATGTACTTTCAGGGTGGAATAATTATTTGCTGTTTTGAACCTGCTGCTACTGTTGTTTTCCTACTGTATTGGACCTGTTTGATATATTTATACTGTTCCATTTGTGGAACTCCTTTATCTCCTCCCTCTGATCTCACATCCCTTACTTCTCTTACTGTGAAGGACTGGAATTCTCATTTCCTTGCCCTGTAACTCTGTTATGCATCGTGTTAGAGTTTACTTGGTTTGTGCACAACCTTCCTCCCTTCCTTGAGTTGTCGGTTGTTCTTTCCCACTTGTCAGATGAGAACAAAGGCTTTTGTAACTCGAGTAGAAAGGAGATCACAGATCAAAGGATGCTGTGGATGTTGTTTCCCAGGTGCTTCCAGGTACAACACCTTTCCAAGGTTGGGCAGTGGCTAAAGCTGTGCTCATGCAGCCAGCGTGTGGGGTTTACTTCTTGATAAAATCTGGAGGGCTTGGGTTTGTCCCTCGGCTGTGACAGGTTTAATCTCTGTGCTGAACTCAAGTTTCTGTGGACCTGGGACAGGAGCTTTCCAAGTTCAGGGCTTTGCCCGGCAAGGCTGAATGTCTGTGAGGCTGAGCTGGTAGCTGGGTTTCTTTCCTGAGGTGGTCACAGAGCATCCAGGGTGTGGATTAAATATTGGCCAGTGCAGTCCGTGTCTGCTGCTGCCCCTCTGAGGGTGTGTGAGGGAGCTGCAAGCTCTGGTGAGGCAGAGAAGGAGGGGATGTGTGTGACAGGGAGAGCCGGGCTGCACTTTGTGTTGGGCAGTGCTGCTTCCCTTGTGTCCCCGGCAGGATGTGACTCCAAGGAGCTGGGCTTGCCCTGGGCTGCAGGAGCTCTGCTCGTTTCCTTCCTTTTTAATGCCCAGCCCTTCCTTCTGAGGAGGAGAAATACACACTCGTGCTGTATGCCCTCCCTGCCAGGCTCCTGAGGTTATTGGGAGTTCCAGCTCCCCTTTCCTTCCAGGAGATGTGTTTGTTGGACCTTCTGGTGGAAGCCAGCAGAGGAACGATGGGTTCTGTCCCTTGGGCAGGCTGGCACGTGTGTGCTGCTTTAGGAAGCACCTGGATGGGCTCTAATTCTAAAACTGATACTGTTGTTATCACTTGGTTTTGTCTTCCCTCCCGCTTTTTGTCCTCTCCCCAATGGAGAGGGGGCTCCTTGCATGGTGACACCTGGGTGGGTACAGTCCAGCTTGATTCCCTCTGCTCCAGAATGGCTTTGTACAAGGTGATTGAACTGTCTCGAGTCGCATCGTTCTCCTTGCCTGGAACGTTGGGGAGTTCTGGATCTGTACTCCTGTTTACCTGATGTGTGTTCTGTAAAACTAGGGTGTATTACAAACACAGAGTGAGAATTTGCACTTTTCTGAAGAGTTTCTGTGTAATGCTATGTGGATTTAGCTGAATGAAGTGTTATAATGAATAAAATATTCCCTTCGTAGTCTCAATCCAAGTTTCTTTGTCTTCTTTAGCCAAACCCTTCTGCCCCAGAAGCTGAGCTGGGCTTGGAGGAGTATCCAGGTGCCACTTGGGTAAGTCCTGGGCACAAGGGCCTGTTCAGAGCCTCCTCCTTTTGCTGGCACTGAGCTCTCCCCTGATGGTGGAGGGGGTCCCTGGGGCTGTTGGCGAGCTGGGACCTGGAGTGTCCTTTCAGTGAGCACCAGGACCTGGGGACATCGAGCCGGAAGCAGCCAGGGTCGCTGGAAGCTGATGAGTCCTGGCAGGCAGCGGTGCCTGGTTTCACATTCAGGTCTTGTCAAAGAAAATGTTAATTTACTGACTAAATTAATTCCCCCCTGTGTGGGCTGTCCCTTGGGCTCAGCTCTCTGCAGGCTCCTGAGGCATCTCTGGATGAATCCCTCCTGGATTTATCCTGCCTGGCTGCTTCCTGCTGTGGGAGGAGGTGGATGGTGCCCTGTGGGCTGGTGTTGGAGACGGGAGGAGGGCTGGGTGCTTCCTGCTGCCCTGTTCTGGGGGAAAGCTGAGGGGTCCGGGTGCCTGGAGAGTGCTGGAGCGCCTGAAATCCCATCTGGGCTGGGAGTGGGACCAAGAGCCCCCCAACCCTGGCCCCCAGAGTCAAGGGCAGACCCTCAACTGCAGTTTGCCAAGAGGGAAACTGAGGCACGGGGCAAGAGGGAAATGGGCTCAGGGACTCGTCCTGCCCCTGCAGAGCAGCATCTCTGAGGCTGAGGAGCCTGAACAATTAGAAGTGATGAAGATCATCTAAAAATAGGGATTTGTAAATGTCAGGTTGGCGAGTGGCTGGGAACGTGCCGGGAGGATGGAGCAGCTCTGCAGGACTGTGTGTCCTTAGGCAGCACCAGGGACCTGACTGATGTGCCCCGGGTGGTTCCTGGCTCTCTGAAACCCCCAAACCCCCCCCCCCAGAACTGGATGGGAGATGAGGTGGGGGACACCAGGCCCTCAAGGTAAGTTATTTTCCACTGGCTTTTGATGGGAGGAAACTTCAGCGAAGACCTGAGGCCCCTGGGATGATCCCAGCCTCCGCATCTGGGTGCTGTGTGCTGCCAAAACCATCTCCTCCATCCCTGCCAGCTTCTCCCTCATCCCCAGACTCCCACCTGGCCCCAGCATGCCCAAAACTTGCTTAAAACAGCTGGGAACAGAGGTTTATTTGGAAGAATAATCCAGATTGGGGCAGATTAGTGGAAACACGTCCTTCCCCATCTGCCTGGGCAGTGCTGTGCCAGCTCTCTGAGGGGCTGCCTGGAGCTGGGCTTGGTGAAAACACACAGCTCTGCTCATTTCAGGGGCTTAGACCTGCTCCCCGAGCTCCCTGTCCCTCAGGAAAAGTGCCCTGATCCCTGGTGGTGTCACCTCCAGCTCCCTCCTTGCTGCTGGGGACAGGGCGGTGCTCAGTGAGGAGCCCCCATCTTCCAGAAATATCCCAGCCTGGCTAATTAGAACCATCCACAGTCTGGGTGTGGTGGTCCCAAAGCTGCCCCGTGTTTCAAGTGAACCCTGCTGAGCCCTGAAATCCGTTTCTGTGGGGTTTTTCCCCTGTGAAAACCCTTCCCAGTTAGCAGCAACTCAAGCCTGCTTTGTTTGTGCCTCGGTTTCCCCAAGGTATGAGGGTAACGTCCCTGTCTTGCTTTTCCTAAAGGAATCAGTGAAAAACACAAGGCATTTTTGCTCTCATTAAAGGTTTGGGTTCTTTTCTGCTGCTGGAGGAAGGAATGTGGGGACTAAGGAGCCTGGTGTGTAGTTTCTCAGGGCTGAAGTTGCTCGGGGAGAATTAATTATCGTTAATTCTGTGTGCTTCTCTAAGGACAGGGCAGCTCGTGGCTGATTTTCCTCCCTGCCCCACTGCAGGAGCACCACACCCTGTGCTCAGCAAGGACAAGGGTGATGCTCCAGCCCAGTTAGTTCTCCTGGATAAATCCAGCTGCCCCCACCATGCTGGGAGTTTTGGTCTCTCCTGCACTACAGGAGACCACACTCAGCCTCTTTCCTACAGCCAGATCCCAAAGCCTGTGCTGGTTGCAAAGCACTGGTGGTACTTCATATGCAGGGCGTATAAATAGACATTTTTTGGCTTTTTTCCCCCCTCTGTTTCAGTGATGAGCCACTGCAGGGGGCTCTGAGCACGCTTTGCTTGGTCCATATCACAGATGCTGTTTCTATCCTGCCTTTGCTTTGGCTCCAGGAGCTGCTGGGGTAACGTTCTGCTCAGGCAGCAGCTCCTGCCGTGGGTTTGGGACACTGGGAGCTCCACATTCCTTCATGGAAAGGGACTTCATGCAAACGTGATGGCAGCTGCGTTCCTCCAAATACGGGGCTGCCTTTTGGAACCCAAAAAGCATATTCCGAGTCTCAGCTGGGTGACAATGCCCTAATCCAGAGGTTCCCTGCATCATGTGTGGGGTAGGTGCTGTACAGAGTAATATTGATGCTAATAATATTGATGCTAACGAGCCACAGGAATTGTGCTCCCACAGCTGCTTCCCCACCCCATCCCACCCCTGCACGTCGCCTGAGGGGGGTTAGCATCCCTGGAGGTGTCTCACTGCACCCAGTGTGGGGGGCCAGGATGCTCCCTCATCCCGGGGGACCAAAAGCCACCAGCTCCCTCCCTCCAGCCTCAGGCAAAGCTGGAGCAACCAGCTGCCCACACCAGCCAGCCCTTCAGAGAAAGGGCTTGGGGGTCAGGGCGTGTTTGGCCACTTCTGCTTTGCCCGGAGGCGATTTCCTTCCTGCTATCTATTGCTGGGCTCTGGCGCCTGCTGCCAGACTGGAGCTCTGTTTCCTGCTCCAACAACCCCGCCTGCACTCCTCCCTGCTCCCTCCAGGCTTCTCCCTGCACCCCGCTCTCTCGCTGCCCAGGGTTCCCCATCCCTGTCCCCAGGAAGAGATGCTGCACCCCTGGAGTCACAGCTGCGATGTGCTCTGCCAGATGTGCAAATCCACCCCTCTGCCCCTTCTTCTGCTCAGGGGCTGCGGTTTGGCTGCAGGGGGTGGGAAAAAGGAGGGAGGAGGTGGGGAAGGTCAGGGCAGGCTCGGATTTCTCCCCTTGTAACTGACTGCAGTTACAAGGTGGCACCGGAGTCCACAGGCTCCGACGATGGGGGGAACTGTGCACAAGCCGCACAAAAGCCCTCTGCATCCCCGGCCACCAAAGCAGCTCAGCAAGACAAGTTCCTAAGCACCGCTGGAAACGGAGGAGCCCAGAGCTCCCCTTCTCCGGTCAACCAACCACAGAAACTTCGCCTCAGCCACGGGGATACTCAGAAACCGTTTGCAAGGAGCTTTATAGAAAATAGACGATGGAGTGGGTGCAGCTTTCGATATATTTGCTGTAGGATATAGTAACAGGCAGTAAAGCAAACACGGGCAGGGGAATGAGGGCGGCAGCTTCTGCTTGGCTCGTTTTAAATGACAGTGTGCCGAGACAGCCCGGTCTACGCTACATTCCCTCTGGAGTCAAAGGGCTGCCCCCGCCGGCCCCGGGGAACATGCACCCAGCCGGCGGGGGCGTTTCCTACAGCTGCACGGCCTCGTGCCTACAACGAGCTGGAAATGCCAGCCGGCAGAACTAAACGGATAAACGGGCTTGGAAAAGCACGCCGCTTCCCAGGGGGAGCAGCTGGACGATGCGTTCTCCTCTTTGCAGCGAAAAGAAAAGGGGGGCAAAAAAAAAAGAAATCGAGTTCAACTTGGCCCGTGTCGAATAGAAATCTAATAGGAAAGAGAGCTGTACATGGTGGCAGTCAGGTCCAGGCTCCAGGAACGTCCGGGAGGCCAGTTTCAGGTATCGCCCGCGGCTCGCCGGCTTTGTCCGAGCCACCAGCCGGCGGCGAGCGCCGGAGGGACCCGCGCGGCACCGGAAGTGGAACCTTCGGAATTTTCCGGAACTTTCCGGAACCTTCCGGGAGCGCCGCGGCCGTGCACGCCAGCACCCCGCGGGGCCGCGCCGGCCGCGCTCCCCCCCCGCCCGCGGGCACCGGAGCCTTCCGGAGAGGTTCCCCCCGCTGTGGCGAGCGCAGCTCCCGCCCTGAGGCCGGCTCGTGGTCGGAGCACGAATTTCGGCGGTGCCGCGGAGACGGTATGGACGGGGCGTCGACGGGCGGGTGCGGCGGGCGGGGTCGAGGCCGGGGGTGCCCTCAGAGGCCCTGGGTGCTGAGGGTGCCCTCAGAGGCGAGGAGTGCCCTCAGAGGCCCGGCGTGCCGGCGCAGCGCGGGTCCGCGTCCTGCTCGTAGCGGTAGTGGTAGCCCTCCATCTGGTCGCGGCACGCCTCGCGCAGGTTGTGCAGCCAGCGCTTGATGCCGCGGCGGTTCAGGTAGAGCACCATGAGGCAGACGATGC
>VWZS01007437.1:135640-191416 GCA_013397075.1 Rhabdornis inornatus | reverse complement strand
AATGGGGGTTCTCACGGGGTCTTTCCACCCCCGGGAGGATTTGGGGAATTACCTCGGACCCGTGCCGTTCCGGGGAGGATTTGTCTCAGCTCTCCTCCAGCAGGGGAGGATCTGGGGGCTGTCCCACTCCGCCTCCAGCCCTGGTCCCCATTCCCGGACCTGCCCCACAAGCCGGACACCCCGCAGCATCCCTGAGCATTGCGGGCTTATCTCCCTCTGCTTCCAAGCCCGCTTGGTCCCCACTGGCATCCCGGGAGCTGCCCGGGGCTGGAGGATGGTGTTGGGGTAGGCATGGGATTTTTGGATGCTGGAGGGATGCACAGCCAGGGACTGGGAGCGCTGTGTTCAGAGACAGATGCAGCAGCAGTAGCTGGATCCCCCTCAGCGCTTAAATAAATACCTCCATGGACCTGAGCCGGGGGTCGCATAAAATAAACCCCGTCCTGGGCACACAGAGTCACAGACTGGTTTGTGTTGGAAAGGACCTTGAAGTGCATCCAGTGCCGCCCCCTGCCATGGGCAGGGACACCTTCAACTATGCCAGCTTGCTCCAAGCCCCGTCCAGCCTGGCCTTGGACACTTCCAGGGATGGGGGTCTCGTGGATCTTGATTTTTCTCCTCCTCCCTGTCCTTACCTCGCATCCCGACCTTTTCCTCAAAATATTTCCCTCGTTACTGGGGTTCCTTTCCCCAGAAGCTCTCCTGAATTTTGCAGGGACCGGGTACATTCTGGATGCTGCTGTGACTGGGTGTCTTGAGCTGCTCCTGGACCACCCTTTGCTGCCCTCCCAGAAACTGAGCAAACTCTGTGTTTAAAGTGGCGGTGTCTGACAGCAGCCAGAGAAATCAAGGAAGCTTGTGGAAGGGCCAGGGGGGAGAAATAGACTTGGGAACAGTGGGAATAGAAATCGGCTTGGGAATGTGTGTACCATCACAGATTGAAGTGTGGGGCAGCATGCACGGCAGGGCAGTGCGGAGAGCCAGGTGTGCAGTGGGTCGTGCTGAGCCAGCACTGCAGCACTCCCAGATGGAGCCTCCTCTTTCCCAAAATAGCGCTTTGCAGCCCATTTATCACATTTAATTGCTACATATAAAGAATTGATAGCACTCTGGGAGACCAGGCAGCGGGTGGGCGAGGTCAGGCCGGGTGAGCCAGGTCCTGGCAGCTCTCACCAGCTGGGCTGTGAAGATCCTGGCACCTTTCAGTCTTCTCTGGGCTCCTCGGACAAGGAGCTGCCGTAAAAAGATGCAGGCACCTTCCCTCCTGATCCAAAAGCCATAAAACACGGAGGATGAGTGATGTTGGAGGTTATGGGAGAGCATGGGGCTCTCTGCAGCTGACCCCTTTGACTGTGGAGATGCTCCAGGGTGTGGAGGGGACGGGTGTTCCAGGGCTGTACTGTGGCAGGGTGACTTTGGGGACGTGGGGGCTCCTGCCTGGTGGCACCATGGTGACTTCCTTGCCTTCTGCGAGCACCCTGGACTTCCCCAGGGCTGGCTGGGGGGTGGTGAAGCGGCAGCATCCAGCTCAGCAGGGCTGTGAGCCTTCGGGGAGCCAGGGCTGTGGCAGTGTGCGCTGCAGTTCCCGAGGTCCCAGCGTCCACCACCAGGTTGATGTCACTCGTTCCCCGTGCCCATGCTGGAGCCTGGAGCCCCTCAAACATGCTGTGTACAGGCCTTCAAAGCTCTGATGGGCTGGAATCGATCCGAGAGCCTCCTCCACCATCCCCCCCGCCCATAATTCTGCATTTGAAGCAGCATTGAAGACTTCCTGTGGTTAAAGGCCGGGAGATTGCATCTGCCATTGCCGTGTCTCAGGATGAGATTAGGTCAGGCTGATGTGATTTGTTCCTACAATTCCATGCAGACCGTTACTCATTGCCTCGTTATCTTCTGGAGGCTTCCACGGGCAATTGATTGCTGTGCCGTGGCTTGGGTAACATGACATGCTCTGTGACATGGCTTCTCTTCCTCCCTCGTCAGGGGTGCCCAAGCTTATTTTAGGTTTTGCACCCTGGGCGTGTGCAAGCACAGCTCTGCTTCCTCTCCCACCGTGTCCCACGCTGCAGCATCCCTTTAAAATTCACACCTGTCACGCTGGAACTGCTCATTTCCCTGCAGCAGCACACCTGGAAAAATGCTGGAAAATAAGGGATCATTTTTTTGACGTTTCCCACATGAAACTATCGGAAATGACATTTCTTCCGCTCAAAAAAAATTCCTGCACCTGTATTTGCAGAGGTTTGTCACTGAACTCCTGGCTTTGCCTTGTCCCAGGTGATTTCTTTCCCTCCCTTGCTCACACCCTCTTGGGATTACAAAAGGTTTTGTAAAAATCTGCTTTTAAGCCAAGGTGGGAGAGTCCCCAGGTGCAGGATTCCCAGATTTTGTCTTGCTCTAGGGATGGTGCTGGGGCTGGAGGTCAGCTTGGGCCTTCCTGGTCCCATGGCCAGCCTGGCAGAAATTGCCTT
Source organism: Rhabdornis inornatus (assembly GCA_013397075.1). Lineage (NCBI taxonomy): Eukaryota > Metazoa > Chordata > Aves > Passeriformes > Rhabdornithidae > Rhabdornis > Rhabdornis inornatus. The sequence goes on along the minus strand of VWZS01007437.1, from coordinate 188,945 downwards.
GCCCAGCAGCAGCAGATAAAAAGTGGGAAATAGAAGCCAGGCCAGGCTGGGCCAACAAACCCAGCTGGGGACAGCACGACCCAGCTGTGGGTTGTGGCTGGCCGTGGTTATCCCTGCAGGAAGAGCTCATCCCTGGGATTAGCAGAGCCCCACTGCTGGCTGGGTGCTCCACACCACCTCCTTTTCCTGCTCCACGGCTCCCCGTGTCCCTGTGTCCCAGCTGGCACCACCCAGATCCCATCTGCTGCTTGCTTAGGCAATGGGGCGGCTCCTTTTGGTAGCCCGGTGGCCAGTGCCGGTGCTCCAGCCCCACTGATGGATCCCTCGTGCTGATCCGGGGAGCCAGCTGGAACTGGACAAGGCTGAGCTAATTGGTGCATGTTTTTAAGATGCTATGGAAGCTTTTGCAGTTAAACATCACAGACTTGCAAAGGCAGCTGCAGGTGGGCAGGGCCAGGGGGCCACGGAACCGGGAGCTGCTTCCTGCAAGGTGGTGGAGGGAGAGGAGGGGGCAAGGGAAAGCAAGGTGGAGTCACCAGGGTGGTTTTTCACCCCGAATAAGTGGCTTCCCCGGGCATGAGGTGACGGTGCTTTTGGTGCCCGAAGCCAGGCTTGGCTCAGCCGTGTCCAGGGCCCAAGGGAGCAAATGCTACCCCAGGCCAGCAGGGAAACGAGGACTCCCTCGTGGCAAAGCCACAAGGTCCGGGAGGGGAGGAGGGATGTCCCCTCTGGAATGTCAGGGCTGGGTACAGAGCCCGGGGCGTGTTTAACTGCTCTGTTTAAACCACGACATCCGAAGGAGAGAGCACCTTCTCCCCAGCCGCCTGCAGAGCCCTGTGAGTGCTGGTAATGCTCTATAAATACATGAGCAATAAATAATGGATAACCTGGATGGGCATTAAAGTGTAAACAGGAGGTGAAGGGCTCTCTCCCATTACCGGTCCCCCGAGAGCCACGCGCATCCCTCTCTCCGAGTCCGGCTCGATGTTACTCTGGCTGCAGAGCCCTTAGTCACAGCAGTGACAATATCATAGATCAGTGGCTCCAGAGTTGGCAAAAACAAACCAAAAATAGTCGGGAGGGCAGAGTCTTCCTCCTGATGGCATGCTGGATTTGCCTGCGTCAGCGTTTCTGGCTGTGGTGCTCCTCTGCCTGCACGGGCTGACCCTCCCAAGGAGGCAGAGTCCTCTCCCTGGCACCCTCTGGACTGCCCCTGACTTGGGAGGTTTATCCCCCTTGGATGCAGTTGAAGCGTAGAGCCGTGCTGGCTGGATATGGTCCCCAAAATCACTGCCCCGTGGCTGAAGGTGGCCCCTTCCTGAGCTGGGGGGGGGATTGGCCCCATCCCCATGGTGACCATGCCCACAGATGGTCCCGAGGGGTGGCATGGACACCCATCTGACGTGTGGGTGATTAAATGAAGGAGATTAAATGAATTTATGGATGTGAGATGGGATCATCTGCGGAGGAGACGCGTGCTGAGAGTTGAAGGAGGGCTGGTGGGAGTCAGTCAGGGTTTGCACACTGTGCTGCTTCCAAAGGGTCCTCAAAACCCCAGATAAAAGCAAACCTTCCTGGTATCAGCTGTTAGTGATGCATTCCAGGGTCCACTGTCCTCCTGGAGAGGAGAACAGGGCTTGGAAAACAAGCTGCCTTCTCCTCCTGCAGCCTTGCTCTGCCCGAGCTGGGCATGAATTCATCACCTGGCTGCAAACAGCTCAGGAGTGGCTGGGCTTCGGGAGAGAGCAGAGGGATGAGCTCTTCATCTGCCCAGCTTTGCCGGGAGCCTCCCGGAGATGGGATTTGGGAGCTGTGCCAGCCCGGCTCAGGGTCAGCTCCCGGCAAATCCGGAGTGTCACGGTCTGGTTGGGCTGCTTCCTGTGCGAGGGGCTCTGGCACTGAGCCTGGGCAGGCAGCGTGTCCCAGGGCAGCGTGCAGCCGGCCTGGGCAGGCAGGGAGTCAGGGATGAGCCAGCAGCATTGCCTGGGAATGGGGCAGCCCCGAGGTTCTCCCCTTTGTGAGGGCTGATGCTCATGCTCTGGCTGGAGCTGGGGGCTGCTGACCTGGACATGCTCATGTCATCATTCCTCTGCATTCTCCCCCTCTGCTCTGCCCTGTGAGACCCTCCTTGGAGTCCTGTGCACACCTCCGGCCCCAGCACAGGAGTAAGGACGTGGAAGTGTTGGAGCAAGTCCAGAGGAGCGCACAGAGTTAACAAGGAGAGGGGAGACGGGCTGGGAGAACTGGGGCTGTTCAGCCTGGAGAAGAGGAGGTTGTGTGGAGACCTCACAGCGCCCTCCAGGGTCTAAAGGGCAACTGGAGAGCAGCTCTCCATCAGGAGCATCCACTGGAGTGACAGCACGGAGGGGAATGCCTTTAAACTGCCAGAGAGGGGGTTTGGATTGCGCCTTAGGAAGGAATTGTTCCCTGGGAGGGTGGGCAGGCCCTGGCCCAGGGTGCCCAGAGAAGCTGTGGCTGCCCCTGGATCCCTGGCAGCGTCCATGGAGCAGCCTGGGACAGTGGAATGTGTCCCTGACATGGCAGGGGGTGGGAATGGAGGAGCTTTGAGGTCCCTCCCAACCAAAACCATTCTGAGATTCTGTGATTTGTGTATTTGAGCTGCTAAAAGCAGAAGAAAAACGTCCCCGTAAAATTTCGTGTGCACTGTGTTTCCTGGATTACCTGCAGCCATCTCCAAAACCAGAGCCAGTCTGTAATGGCAAGAGTGTATCTGTTTAATAAGACAACCTAGGGCATGAAGATCCTTTCCAAAATGATTGTAAATGGGATTGTTGGAGTGCAGGGAACAGGCACCTCTGTCCACCACTGATTCCCCCTCTCCTGCCCTCCTCCCTGAGCCCTTCAGGCCTGTTTATCTTCCTGCATTTCTTTGGAGAGCTGCTGTTTCCTGCTTTTCAGGGTGTCAGATCCACTTGCAGAGCACAAGGTGTGGGCTGAAGGCCGCGTTAGTGATGAGAAGAGGGTGAGGAGGGGTAGAGGAGTGACGGGGGAAGTTGAGATCCTCCCAGGGGCTGAGCTTTAATCCCAGGTGGTGGCTGATGCAAAGCTGCTCGAGCATCCCAAATTGTCCAGTCAAGTGGAAGCCAAGGGTGATGCAATCAGAGAGCAGGCAGCTGATGGGCTGCGGAGCTCCCTCCACAGCTCCAGCATGTGCTTCCCTGCGTGTTTCTCACTGCCGGCCAGCTGAGCTCTTGTTACTACACCGAGCAAATGAAAAAGTGTAAATTTCCGAGCTTAGAAAAGCTTGGAACTGGGGGAGGGTCACAATTACTCACACTGGAGCTGGCAATTAATAATGGAGATCTGACAAATTACATGCTCGCCTGGGAGAGTGCACAGCACCTGAAGAATGTTAAGTTAACGCTCACAGACACCCTCAGCTTGGAGCTCTGAAGTCCTGGGTTTGATGCCCGATGGACTCAGAGCCCCTCCTGTGGGCATGGTAAAGGCAGGATGGAGAATTCCTCCAGGGATTTCTGTCCTCCAGCTGCTGAAGCACTGTGAGAGGACCTGGCATTGCATTATTCAGGTGACACAAATCGTCTCCTGAGTTTAGAGGGGAAGAAAAGGGCAGGCATGGCCTTGCTGAGGCTCCTTCTTGCAGAAGGTGACTGGGGGTGACCCTCACCAGTCCCAGTCCTGCTCTGGACAGGGACTGGGCAAATGTGGCCTCCTGGGACACAGGGAGAGCCCAGAGTAAGAGCTCTGCAAAGAAGAGCACGAGACCTGGGTGTCCCACAGCCCCCAAAACCACCACATCACAGCTCAGCCTTCTTTCCTCATCTCCCATGGGCAGCAGCACTTGGATGGGGTTTGCTGGGAGGAGGTGTGTGCAGCATCCAGCAGCTGCTCTGCAGGGAACCTGGCCCCAGCAGGGCAGCTTTGTGGTGAATTCTTCCTGAATCCCTGGAAAACTGAAAACCTCCATGCTTGGTGATGATTTCTGAGAGCTCATTGCAGTGTTTTGAAGTCCTGCCTGCAGAAGGGATGCTCAGGGGGAGAGGCAGAGGCCGGTGCTCAGCAGGATTATAAATAACTTGCTGTGGGGACCTTCCACCTTCCCTTCAGTGGCACGGTTGTAAATCCTGTGCTTTGGGAAGCACCGGTGCATTAGTGAGGGCTGGAAAGCACTGGGGCACTGCTGACTGAAACAGCAGCAAAAACCCAGTGAGATAAACGCATCCCATTTTCTTTTACAAACCGCAGAAATCTGCTGGCTCAAAGTGCACTTTGGGAGAGTCACAAACTAAAGCCCAAAAGAGGCAAAAGACCTCCAAAGCTTCCTGGGGCTGGGCTGGGGCAGAGCCCAGCTGGATCCTGTCCCTGGGCTGCTCTTCTGCTGTGTATCCCAGCAGGGTGGGCTTTCCTCAGGTGGCACCTGAGCGAAATGCTGCAGCCTGAAGTTCTTGCAGGATAAAATGCAGGCGAGGGAGGTGATAACATCTGGTAAATGATCCTTCTCTAATTGCTGTTTTATGGCTGTTTGATGGCTGGTGTGTAAAACCCCAACAAGCTTCATCAAGGTTGCAGTGAAACCTTTTGAGAGGCAAAGGGCTGCTCTGAGGCTGCTCCGTGGGAGGGGGGGCAAGGAGAGCCCCCAGCTTCTGACTGGTCAAAGGTGTTTTCTGAGTCACCTCCCTGGGGGATGTCTCTGCTGCTGCCCCAGGAGCTGAGGGAGATGTCACCTGCCCCAGGGAGGGCAGAAACCTCTCGGCAGCCTCCAAAAGCTGGGCTTAGAATAGAGGTCTTTGTAAAAAACCACTCCACGGAGAAGGCTTTAGGGGTGAGCAAGCCGGTGTGGTCCTGTTCAGTGTTATTATTAATTTCAGAGCTGCTGGAATTGCTTGACTGGTGATGCCCCAAGGGCGTGGGACCAGCTGGCCCAGGAGCAGAGCCAGCTCTGCTGCCAGTATCCATCCTCAGCTGGAGGTGGTTGCAGGCAGGGAGTGGGAGCAGGGAAAGCCATGTCCCTGTGCTGGCTCTTGGGGACACAAGGCTGTCCCTGGTGTCTCGTTCTGGGCAGGGAATGGTTTGCCCTCGGGCAGCCCTGCTCCTCTCCCAGCTGCAGTCACCTCTCCAAGCTGGAAGATGCTCCTTGGCGCCTTCTCCTTGGGCTGCTGGAAGGGTGGGGGTGGCAAGCAGCTGTTTCTGCACCAGGAATCTGCCCAGCCCCTGTTGTCCAGGCTTGTCCCTCCCATCTGCCCTGGAGAAAAGGCTTTTCCCAGGTACCAGGTACCAGGCCCTGCTCAAAGCAGTGATAGCTGTTGAGGAAGCTCTCCCTCCTCTCCAGCACTGACCCATGTTGGTCCTTGAGCCTCTCTGCAGAGCATCCCACCCTGCCACACCCACCGCTATTCCCAGGGCTGGAAGGAGTCACGGACCCGTGAGAAACCCAGGACACAGTCCCCAGAGGCAGCCCTGGTGGGTTTTTTGTGCCTGGCACCAGGGATGGTCCAGCTGTGGTGGCTCTTGTTTATTGCTCTGAGGCCTGCAAAAGATTAGGAGAAAACAGATGGCTCCTAATTGGCAGTGCCAGCTTACTTCCTGCTCTCCAGATAAACCATTAAATTAAGGCTTAAATCAAACTTCGTACAAGTTAGGAGGCTGCTTGTAATTATTTCAAAATCTAGAGAGATTTAAGGGCCTGGATTAAGGCTCTGTTTACTGTAATGAATGAAAAATGCCTGCTCTGTGCTGTAAGCCTGAGCAGCAAAGGGTTGAAGTGCTGGAAATGGGACCAGCAAAATCCTCAGGCTCTGATGACAGGAGTTTTGGGGAAAACCTAGAGGTCGTGGACTTTGGCCAGGCTTTTCCGTGAGAGCAGACTTGTGATGGGGCTGCTGAGGAGCACAACTCACTCTGGGACATAGTGACACCATCAGGGGGCTCTGGACATCCATGGGGACTCACAGCGCGGTTCAGGGCTGAACAAAGTCTTGGGATAATTTTAATTGAAGATGAACGCAGCTCAGTTAAGATAAATAAAGTTTAATAAGCTGGCCAGCTAAAGCTGATTAAAAGGGAGTGATGCCTCTGGATCTCCTGTGAGCATCTCCCACTGGAGCAGCACAGATTGGCAGCTGCTCCAAGGATGTGCAAAAGCATGAGCCCCTGTGTTTGGGACATAGCGGTGTCACCTGTGATCCCCTCAGAAACTGTCCCGGAACTGAGAGGTTTTTGTTGTCTGTCCTAAAAAAACAGCATGCCTCAACTGGGAGGGAGCTGGAACATTTCTGTGCATTGCCACGAGGGTGGTAATACCCCCCACGTGGGCACTGAGCCCCTGATAATTTCCTAGCAACCTTGAAAAGTATTGATTGTGCCAAGCAGCACATTCATGCTTCATCTCAGAGTGAAAAATGCAGTGCTGCCATGCAGTAAATTCAGCAAAGCATTCACAATTAATGCACAGTTCCCGGCCATTCCTTTTGGATAGGCTGCCAGGGCTGATTGATGATTGGAATTCTGCTAACTGCTTTAAGGAGCAGGTTAAGGAGCAAGTTAAAATAGCTGTGCTTTGGGCATGGAAAAACAGCCTCAGTGAGTAAGCTGGAAGATCACATTAGTCTAGACAGGCCTTTTGGCTGCTTCTAAAGGAGTTCCATCTTCATCCGTCCCTGGTCAGCCCCACAGAAAAGAAACAACACCCACGGGCACGTGCAGAGGGCCAGTTCTTGCTCCCACAGGAGGATTTTTGGTGAAGTGAAAGCTGGAGGTGCACCAGACCTCACAGCAACAGCTAAACACCTCAGTAAGCAAATGGCTCAAGGAGAGAGTGCCCGTTAAACAGCAAATACCAGTATCGATATCCACGGGAGGGTTTGTGATCCCTTTTTCCTTCTCAGCCAGGAAAGGAAGTCAGGTGGAACAGCTGCTGGAAAGGAGGAGGGAAATGTGGAGGCTTAAGGAGCAAGATCCCTTCAGGAACCACCTCTGGGAGGTGAAAAGGGCTCTGTACAGAGCAGACGTGCAGAAGTCTGGGCAGGGGTAGAGGTGCCTGGTTTGCAGCTGGATCAGGCAGAGAGGGCTCTGCCAGCCCCGTGTCCTGGGACCCAGTTCTCCTTAAGAAACTCTCCCAGCTCTGCAGGAGCTGCGGTCAAACTGAGAGAGCGGAAATTGAGGCTGCATATTGGGAAGGACTTCTTTACTGCGAGATCCTGGAACAGATTGCTCAGGGAGGTTGTGGACCTGGCTAAGACCTTGATCAGGCTGGTCTGCTGGGAGGTGTGCCTGCTTTTGAGCAGCGACCAAGAGGGGCTCTCTCAGCCTGTTTATGTATTCCAGAGGCTCTGCTGCTATTCCCGTGTTCAGCTGGATGGCAAATCCAAGAGGGGAAGCTGTGTGACCCCGGCACAGTGAGGTGTCTCTGCAGGAAAGGCAGGCAGAGGTTGTTCAAGGAGCACAGAAAATCCTGGTAGCATTGCAGAGCATGCACAGAAAGGGCTCTGAGAGCCCACTGGAAATCAAGTGGCATTAAGGCATGAATAAGCAACTGAAGGGGGAAAAAAAAAAGGCCTGCATATTATAAAGAGGGATGAGGAGGAAGGGAGCAATTCACAGTGGGGATGAAAGCGCTGCATCAGGCTGATGGCTCCAGCAGCAGCAGGGATTGATCTGTGTGCCTGCTGGGAAACGTGCCACCATCCCAAACCATGGCTCCTCAGTGCTGCCCTGGGTATGCAGGAAGGCCAGGGGCAGAGCACCTCGCCGGGCAGGATGGAGGGAGCAGCCCCCTCTGCAGAGAGGGTCCCCACACAGGGTGGGAGGTGCTGCGTTGGCCTCTTTGTAAAACTGCCTGGCTTAGGTCAGAAGAGACCCTGGAATCATCTCGTTCCACCCTCTGCCATGGGCAGGGGCACCTTCCACTATCCCAGCGTGCTCCGAGCCTGTGCCAAGGGCTCCCCTCCCTCAGCCAAGAATTCCTTCCCAATATCCCATCCATCCCTGCCCTCTGGCAGTGGGAAGCCATTCCCTGTGTCCTGTCCCTCCATCCCTTGTCCCCAGTCCCTCTCCAGCTCTCCTGGAACCCCTTTAGGCTCTGGAAGGGGCTCTGAGCTCTCCCTGCAGCCTTCTCTCCTCTCCGGGTGAGCACCCCCAGCTCTGCCATACACCTGAGGCAGAGACAGTGAGGGGGAAGAAGGAGCAGGTAAAATGGACTGAAAGAATTTATGGCTCCTGCACAAGAATAGGTGAAAAGCCCCTTTGGGGTCAGGAGAGGAAACGCAGGGATGATGGCACTTGGCTTTGCTGCTGGTGTTTTGGGAAGGTGACCCGGCTGCCAGGCACTGCAGAGTTAAACAACTTTCCTAGCTTGTGACACAGAAATATGATCTATCTGGGGGAAAGCCGTACTTTTACAGCCTGAACATCGCAGCGTGACATTCTGGAGCCTCAGTGTTCCCCTGGCAGAGCTGGGTAAATGCCACTGCTGGTAAAGTCTGATGACCTCTCTGGAAATGCAGCTCTGTGGTCTTGGAGGAGGACTTTGAGAGCATCATCCCCTGCTGCATAGGGCCCAAATTCTGACCACTACATACTGAACAGCAACTATGTCCCAGGTGATATTCCCGTGCTTCCAGCTGGCTGCTGCAATTCCCTTAGCACTGTGGATGTCAAACAGCAGAGCATGATCGTGATCTGTTGCAGTACAGAATTCGTAGTGCACAAAGAAAGAGCTGGGAACGTGTTTCAGCATTAAAAAAAGGGAATAAACCTGCTCATTGTCTGGCGTGCACGTGGAGAGCCACGGAGCGTGCCCCAGGTGCTGGGAAAGTTGGATTTGTTAGCAGTCATGACTTGTTAAATGAATTTCCCTGCATTATCTGTCAGGACGGACTGCAACGTGGTTATCTCTGCTGGTGACACGGGATCATTGCCAAGTTATTTCGTGCTCCGTTGATGGCTGCGGAGCTGCCGGAGCTTTCCTTGGAGGGATCACAACGTGGAGCTGGGAGCTGCTTCCAGTGAGCCCCTCCCTGCCCCAGTGCCAGTCCCGCAGCACGGGGGATAGTTACTGGGACCCCAGGGAGGGGCACGGCCGCTGCTGGCAGCACAGATTTCCTCCTGACTGATGCACTGTGGAGGATGCAAAGATTTAACTACTTACTGGCAGAAAAAGTGACAAGGGGAACAAAGAAAAGGCATCTTTGGGCTGTCTTTATACCCCCAGGAGTGCAGGCAGTAGAAATAAGAGTATCTAGCTGGGAATTCCCTCCCGTGGCACTGTGGCTCAGGTGCTCACCCCAGAGTATCCTCCTTTCCATAGAAAAAGGCTTTTGTGGTTCGGGAGTACCACAGCAGCCAGTCCGCCTTTTCCAAGGCTTGGAAATGCTGGTGTGCCAGTTCCTGGCTGAGTTCATCCCCAGCTTCTGGGTCACCGTTTCTGCTTGGACACCCTGACCCTCACCCATGGTCTCTGACAACGGCAGAGGTGATGGATGTCCTGGCTGACCACATCCCTCACCACCAGCTGCCCAGGATTTTGGGAAGGAACGAGCTTTGTTCACCAAAGCAGAGCGTGTAACCCTGTGTGGGAGTATTGGAGCTCTTGTCCCTTCAGTTTGGCTCCTCTGGAGTCCACAGCAGCATTAATCACACCCTGACCAGCTGCTGGAGGGTTTGTTTTAAATCTCCCCAGACAGCTCTGGCTCTGCAGAAAGTTCATTAAACATGAGCACTTTGTGTCCTGAGAGAGAATTAGAGGAGTTAACACATCTTAACGAGGAGCTCAAGTGCTGGGTAATGGAAATAACAGCGAGCACTTCGGGCTTGGATGCACGGATGGGGCGCAGGGGACTCGTTGGGAAGTGCCCAGAGATCTGGAAAATGTCCCTGAAATGGGGATGATGTGCAGTGCTCTGCATGGAGAGCTGCACTGGGGTGGCCTTTCTGGGAGAGAAATCATGGAATCACAGACTGGTTTGGGTTGGGAGGGACATTACAGCCCATCCGTTCCTGCCCCAGGCTTCTCCAAGCCTCATTAAGCCCGGCCTTGGGCACTGCCAGGGATGCAGGGGCAGCCACAGCTTCTCTGGGCAGCACCAGGGCCTGGCCACCCTCACAGGGAACAGTTCCTGCCCGGTGTCTTCCCAGTTGGAACAGCTGCTGTACAGCCCTGACAGCGACAGGGGAGCTGGAGGTACGGCCCCAAAACTGCGGGGATGTGAGGGAATAATGGGATGAGAGTGTGAGGGAATAATGGGGCTGTGAGGGGAATAATGGCGCTGAGAGTGTGAGGGAAAAATGGCGCTGAGGGTGTGAGGGAATAATGGGGCTGTGAGGGGAATAATGGCGCTGAGGGTGTGAGGGAATAATGGGGCTGTGAGGGGAATAATGGGGCTGAAGGTGTGAGGGAATAATGGCGCTGAGGGTGTGAGAATAATAGGGCTGTGAGGGGAATAATGGTGCTGAGGGTGTGAGGGAATAATGGCGCTGAGAGTGTGAGGGAATAATGGCGCTGAGAGTGTGAGGGAATAATGGCGCTGAGAGTGTGAGGGAAAAATGGCGCTGAGGGTGTGAGGGAATAATGGCGCTGAGATGTTGAGGGAATAATGGGGCTGTGAGGGGATTAATGGGGCTGAGTGTGAGGTAATAATGGGGCTGAGGGTGTGAGGGAATAATGGCGCTGAGTGTGAGGGGAATAATGGGGCTGAGGGTATGAGGGAATAATGGGTCTGTGAGGGGATTAATGGGGCTGTGAGTGTGAGGGAATAATAGGAATGAGAGTGTGAGGGAATAATGGGGCTGAGGGAGTGCAACTTTTATACCTTGGTTGTACAGTCAGCCCCAAATGATGACTCTCTGCCAGCAGACTGGCCCAGACAACAACTTAAATTTGCTTTCCCTGTTGTAAAGTGGCCTCTTGAAGTTAAAATCCCCATCCAGGGAGGGTTTTCCCCCAGTTCCCCTCCCTCCCTCTGAGGGGGATCTAGGGAATTAAGCTCAGGGTTTGGGTGGGATCAGTCCTTCCTTCTGCTTTGCAGAACAGCACAGTCGTGTCAGAGGGCTGTTCCTCTTGGTTTAGCAGAAAAGTGGCATTGAGGGAAAAAAATGCAATGAAAAGAAGCCTTAGAATGGCAATTTCTTATTTTTCCTGATATCTCTGTATCTGGGGCTGATAAATATTCACATTTCCCTTGGTAAAAGGGAAAGAACCATAAGGGGAAGTGGATCTGCTTTGAGGTGGAGTCCAGATCTCAATGAATTCTAACCAGCTGCTCAGGAATGGACGCAGGGGAGTGGGAATTGGTGGATAAAGCCTCAGCTGTTAAAAGAAACACTGAGCAGCTCCTCCTGGCTGGATAAAGCAGGCCCTCTGTACTCTTGTGTAACCAAGGAAGATGATTTCAAGAGGGCTGGAGTTGTAGTCTGATGTCGGATTAAATTGGGATTTATGGCCTGGAAGATTACATTCATACCTACCTGTGGTGGAGAAGTCTTGGTTTCATTTAGAGCCCTGTTTCTTCCCTGCCAGCTAGGCACTTAGTAAAAGAACATAAAAAAGAAAAGAGGCTGCTGGGACAGAAATCCTCATTTTCCTGCAGGCCAGCCCAAATAATAAATCCGCAACCAATTAAACCTCCCGCCCATCCCTGCTCCGCAAACCACAGGCTCCTGGGAAGCTCATGGCCCAGCTGAGATGAAGCTCCTCCATCCTCTCACTGCACAGGTGAAGCTGCTGCTCCTAAGGGACATATTTTCCTGGTTTTGGGGATTTTATCCCGGGCATTTACCTGTTCCAATTGTAGCACCTCTTGTTTCTAGCCCGTGTCTGCTCTGCTTTGCTTTTACAAGGCTGCCAGCCAGCACTTGGGATTATTCACACATATTTGCTTGCAAGCATCGATTAGTTTGATCACCCTTGCAATCATTATTCTTGCAAAGACCAGAAGCTTTTAGCCTGGTTTGTTTGGTTTTTAAATGTCACAAGCAGTGGAGTTTGCAAACAGAGAGGGAAAGGGGGATAGAAATGACCCATTCTGATGTTAAAGCAGGAACTAGAAGTAAATTTAGAGTCTTGCAGGTTCAGAGAAAGGGCTGTGGGTGAGAAAAGGACAAGAAAGAGGAGAAATGGGGGTAATGTCTCATAGGGATGTGGAGAAAGTTTCCTGCAATACAGAGCTGTGCCTGCGTAAATCCCCTGGCACTTCAAGAGGGATCTTTATGTTCCTTGCTCTTAATGAGGGATTTTCCTCTTAAGTCCTTCACAAGTCTGCACCCAGGGGACAGCAGTGCTCAGCCCCTGGGCAGTGGCAAAGCCCCAAAAGTGTTAGGAGGGTTCCAAAAACACCGAGGGGCTGAGCTGAAACCTCCGTGCCAGGAGGGGCTGTGGCTCCAAGGGCAGGGGTGAGGAATTCACTGCTCCCCAAAAGTCACCAGTCCCGGGCTTGTCTCCACAGGCAGGACCCAAAGGAATGCATCTGGCCCTCAGAAAATTGAAATTAAGCTTGTAGACTGCTCCTTGCTCATTTTTTGGAAAGCTTTTCTCTCCCAATCTTTAATCAAATGTTTCTTCAGCTTTTTATATAGTTCCTATCAAAAAGCCCATCTGTGAACAGAATTTTCCCTCATTTCCAGCTTAATATTTTTTTTCTGCGAGTGGCAAAATGTTCTTGTCTGAAAAATGTTTAATAAATTTCCCTCTGTCTCTTGCTTTTATTAGCTCTGCTTCCCTATTCCTGACGATGCTCTCTGCCATTCCCATGTTCCAGAGCCCACTGAATTATTCAACCCATTTATTTCTGACTTTGGGTATTGTTCTGACCTGCCAGCGTGTGCCTGTCAGATGGGAATGGGGAAATTTCCTTCCTCCAGGGGGGAATCGAAACTCTAAAGTCAAAGAAATCTTACCCTGCACTTGGGGACTTGCCTGGCATGGGATACTTGTGGGAACAGGAGGCTTTGAATGGTCTTCTGTATGGGAAAAGGCTCCTCCAGGACATCTTTTCCAGCCTGGAACAGCAGAAGGAGGTGGAGCTGCTGGAGCAGCCTGGGATAGTGGAAGGTGTCCCTGGCCATGGCAGGGGGTGGGAATGAAAGGAGCCTTCAGGTCTTTTTCAACCAAAACCCTTCTGTGATTCCAGGAGCTCTGCCTTGAGCTGTGCAGAAATCCATGCTGGCCCAGTTCTGCATAAACACAACATTGTACCTGCTCCAAAAGTGCACCAGTCTGTTTGTCATCCAAGGACTGGGCTGGGAAGTGTGGGGGTGTTGCCTGGGAAGGGAGAGCTGCCCACATGCAGGAAAATTGTATTTTCACACACTGCCTTTCTGACATTCGTTTGGCAGAAAAGAAGTATTCCTCCAGGCATGTAACAAATTGGTCCTATTTCTGTCCCCATCACCCTTAAAGCTGCCTGAAGGCTATGCTTTATTGGAGAAAAGGGTTTTATTATTTTGGAAAGCAGGCCTTTGGGGAGCGGATCATTACCAGAATTTAAGAGCTGGATAGAGGCTTAGCGTTGCTAAAAGTCTGGTGGTAAATGGGCTCCTGTTTACTGGTGTTTGTACTTTCCACTTGCTGGGAAAAAAAAGAGGAAGAAAAGACTTTGATTTCACCAAGGATATCAGGACAAAACAGGAAGTCATCAACAGGATTTTTAGCTGTGTGTTCCTTTTGATTACCTGGCCTTTCCCTGAGCACACTTACTGCCAAAGCACCGTGAGCTGTTCCTCCTTGGTTTAAACCCCTCTATTGTCTATCCCTGCTCTCCATTCCATTGCTTCTCCAGCATGGAAAGCTGGGCTCACCTTGGCCTGGAAGGTAGCAGGCGTGGATGAATTTCTGGGAAACATCCTTGGACTTTTCTCACATTTTTTTTCCTCACTTTTCTGACCAGAACTGCCTCCTTGCAGCTCCACCTGGGACCTCCCTGTCCATTGGAACGGCCCTGATTGTCCACCCAGCACTTGTTGGGTCCCCCAGGGTGCTCCCCAGCACTGCGAGAGCAGAAACAACCAGAGACCAACTGAGAGCTGTGCTCCAGCTCCTGCCAGGGCTGCAAAACTCAGTGCACTCATTAGGGATTCAGGCAGGTTATTTCCGAACCTGAGCAGCCTCTCGTGTTTGTGTGATGCAGCATTTGAGATAATAAATCCTCTGGGAGCAGGGTTCTGCTGCAGAATGCACCAGCGAGTGCCCAGGCTGGGGCTGGAACAGCAGAGCTTGGATTATCTGGGTTCTTCCTGTTATTTGCAGAATTCAGCCTCACGTTACCCCGGATGAGAGAGAAGCTCTCGCAGTCATAATGAAATGTCACATACATTTAACAGAGTGTAAGTCTCTATTCCAAACTCCCTCTTCCATCTGGCTCCAGCACAGCTGAGATCAGGCTCTTCACAGCCTGGGAAATGATATTAGGGCAGTTTGTGTTTATCACAGCCATGACTGCTGCCTGCAGTCAGCTCGTGATATAATGAAGGGAGTTCAGGCAGCACAATGGGGATGTATATTTACAAGATGAAATAGGGCCTTGTGAGCCATTGAGTCCCACAACATTACCATTGGGGTGTGTAAATAAGAAGTGGAACATAAGGGTGGCTGAGTCACCGTGCTGGGGAGTTGTTCTCCACCCCAAAAAGCACCTGTGCCCTTGTGAGAGAGGAGAGCTGGGGTTGGATGACACTAAACCCTGGACCAGTGCCTCCCACCCTGCAAGCTCCCAGACAGCTGGAATGAGGGGCTCTTCCATTCCACAGAATCACAGAATTACAGAATTCTTGGATGGGTCACAGTGGCTCACCTGATGCCACCTCCCTGCTCCAGCAGGGCCATCCCAGAGCACGGGGCACAGGAAGATGTCCAGATGGGTATGGGATATCCCCACTCCACACCTCTCTGGGTGATCTGTTCATGTGTGGGCACTGCCCAGGGCAGAAGTTCTGCCTCCTGTCCAGGTGGAACGTCCTGGGCTGGTTCCTCTGGTGCCCCAGAGCCTGGGCTCTGTCCTGCCCCTGCTTGCACCCAGGGACACCCAGTGATACCCAGGGACAGCCAGGGCTGAGGGCCCCTCTCAGCTGGGGCTCCTCTCCAGGCTGAGCAGCCCCAGCTCCCTCAGCCTTTGCTGGGCACGGAAATGCTCCAGGCCCTTGCTCAGCTCCAGGAGCTCCTGTCCCTGCTGTGCTCAGAGCCCAGAACGGAGCACAACATCCTTGTTCAAAACGTGTGAGATCAGGTTTGCAATTAAGTGCAGCAGGGGCTGGTTTCTGACAGGAAATCACCGGGCTGCTGCTCACAGGGAGTGACAGAGCTCAGCCATCACAAAGATTTCCGCTGTCTACCTTCCCACATGCCAGTTTGTGTCTCCATCTCAGCTGTGATTCCCCTCTTTGAGCTGACAGCAGCTCTCACCATCTGGAGAGAGGTGTGCTTCTCCTCGGCTGAGCCCTCCAGCGTGGAGCTGCTGGAGGAGCATGAGGAATCATCACCAACTGGGAAGTGTCAGGTGCTGCTTCTTCCACAGGCTCTTCTGGGATGCCTGTAAATAGAGTGTTCTCCAAAGTGACCTGAGAGCATAGGGATGCTGAATGTTGGGATCAATCCAGGCTGGGGGATGAGCAGGTTGAGAACAGCCCTGCCAGGAAGGATTTGGGGTGTTGGTTGGTGAGAAGCTGGACCTGCCCCATGCTCTGGGCTGATCCCACAGCCTGGGCAGCAGGAAATGGGGGATTCTGTCCCTGTGCTCAGGTGTGACCCCACCTGCAGAGCTGCCCCAGCCCTGGGGCCAGCAGCAGCACCAGCAGGAGGATGTGGAGCTGCTGGAGAGAGTCCGGAGCAGGGCACAGAGCTGCTCCAGGGATGGAACCAGGCTGGAAGAGCTGGGGGTGCTCACTTGGACCTGGAGAAGGATGCTGGGAGAGCTCAGAGCCCTTCCAGGGCCTCTAGGGGCTCCAGGAGAGCTGGAGAGGGACTGGAGACAAGGCATGGAGGGACAGGACACAGGGAATGGCTTGGACATCAGAGCTGGTTCAGCGTGTGATGTTGGTGTGGAATGGGCCATGGGCTCACTCAACAAGCAACATTTCACAGATATGTTTAATTTTGAAAACTCATTGAAAATCCCCAGAGCCAAGTGTTCATGTAAAGTTGGAATGGAGCAGGCTTATTTCCCCTTTAGGGACTTCTACTTGGAGTTTTAATTTAAGCGCATAATAATAGTTTAAAAAGTCCCAAATCAGACCAGTTCTCTTTAATCACAAGCAGAACAAGATTATTTGGCTTCTGGACAGATTTTTTGAGATTATTTTGAAATAGGAACTCAGGGAATTTTTTGTCCTTATCTGGGGTTGGGTATGACCCAAGAGCTGGAGAGAACAGAGTGATTTTCCAGCATCCACCATGATTTCCATGGTATGGATTGCTGCTTGATTCACTGCAGATGAGTGAATTATCAGCAAAATATCTGTGTCCTTGTGCCTTTATTAAAGGCATCAAACAAGCAACCAGCATTGCTGAACCACTTTGTCAGGGGGAAGAAAACCTCCTAGGGCAGGAATATTGACAGAGTTTGTAAACTCTGTCCTGACCTTTCTCCTTCACATAAACTTGGGGCCTGAGTCAGGACAATAAATCTGCTGCATCTCATTCAGGGAGGGAAATGATTACTCATCTCTCCATGATGAAAGGGATTTCATCCTGAAGCCTGGCTTGCTGGTGATTTGCAGACCTTCCATGGAATGGGAAGGGATTTATGCAGCAATAACATGGCCATGCATGGAGATGCTGCTGTGGGGCACTTCCATGTCTTCAGAAAGGCATCCAGATGTTTCTGCATTATTGCTGGGCATGGAGGGGAGGAACAAGAAGGAAAAAAGATCCTGGCTAAGATTTAGAAATCATAGGTGGTCTGTGGGTGAAGCATGGAAAGTGGAGAGGAAGGGAAAGAGGGACTTTGCATCGATCCAGAATAAGCAAACACAAGAGCAGACAAAGGGAAGAGATGCAGGATCTCCATGGAGATTACCAGTGCGGGTTAATTGAATAAAATGTTTTTTCGCTGTTTGCAAAGGTTCCTCCCAGGGCCTTTGGAGGCAGTAGAGGATGGAAGATGTTCTCCATCTGCCTGGCAGAGCTGGGGCTGGACATGAGGGCCCTTCCAAGGAGCTCTTTCCTGGAGTAGAGAGGCAGAAGTGGGGTTAATGTTCTCCTTGACAGCAAGAACCAAGAGCTTATTTATGATGGACAGCAGCTTAGTGGAGCCATGTTTGAACAGCCCTATAAAGAGCAGAAGTGGTTTGAAAGCCCTGAATGAAAGCCAGTCAGGTTTTTATGGTTTTTTTTAAAGCCTCATCAGGCTCTAAGCGGAGTTTGGCTTTGGTGCATGGCAGATGGTTCAGGAGATGTTTCTCTGCTCTATACATAGTAATTTTCGACCTAAATCTACTTTCGCCTCTTCTACACGTATTTTTGCTGGTGTGGGAGGTTTCCAGAGCAGTTCTGAGAAAGGAGTGGGGGAAGCCCACTGCCATCCCCTGGTAGGACAGTGACCCATCCCAGAGACCACGCCAGGCTCTCCGCAGTCAGTGGAACCAGCAGCTCTCCCCTCTTGAGGGCACCGAGTTCACTGCACCACTGGAAGCTCTTTCTGCACCACCCCAAGTTTTGGGAGCAGCTCCTAGGGTGCAGCCCTAGGCTTTGGGAATGACATGGGCTTGGAGTGCAGCTCACCAGGAAGAGAATTGTGGAATGGTTTGGGGTAGAAGGGACCTCAAAGCCTACCCAGTGCCACCCCTGCCATGGTAGGGACGCCTTCCGCTGTCCCAGGTTGCTCCAAGCCCCATCCAACCTGGCGTGGAACAATTCCTGAACAGAAGCTGCTTTGCCCCTGCGTGTCACGATGTTGGTGACAGGGGTGTCACCATGTGCTTCTTCTCTGGCCACAGAGGAGCTCGGGACAGACAGAGTATCTGCTGAGAACCAAGCTGTGTGAGGAGAGGGTGAATCCTCGGTGCAGTGTATCCGAGATGAGCCAATGCAGGATCCCAGCAGGAACTCAAACCCTATTGAAGTGTAATGCCTCTGCCCTGCCAGCACTGCCCTGGTACCCCAGTGCTTTCCCAGGGCTGGCTGGTCATCCACAGCGCCAGGAGCAGCCTGAGAGAGGACAGGGTGAGGGGCACGGATGCTGCAGGGCTCATCTGAACCTCCAGCCCCCATTCCCGGAGCAGGAGGGTGCTGCAGGCTCACCTGCAGCGCTCCTGGCAGCCCTGAGCAGCCCCGCCCTGCTGTCCCTCAGCAGGGTCTCGCCCCTGCTTTGGCCGGGGCTGAGGAAGGAGGCGGAGCTGGAGCCGTCAGGGATGCTGAGAGGCAGGAATCCTTTCGATGTGCTAATGCTGCATTAGCGCTAATGGGCACCGCCACCAGCAGCCTCCCGGGAGGATACCGAGCCTTGAATTCCGCTAATGCTGCCCTAATCCAGCCGGTCTTTAAAAGAGTAATGAAAAGAGCTGCTGTTTGCAAATAACCAGGGCAGAGCAGGGGATCGGAGCCGTCTCTGGGCTTCCTTGCTCTTTGCTCGAGAGAGAACAGCCCCGGGCTGCGGGCTCTGCCGTGCATCTCGTTCCCAAATCCCGCCCTCGGAACCAGCAATCACAAGTGTGTCCTGTTAAATAACCAGGTTGCCTAAGCTTGGTCATATGTACTGAAACAACATTTGCAAAGTGCAAATCCCGCTGTCAGTTACGTAACTGAATTATCCTTCCATATGCCAGACAGCAATTCTACAGTTAATTGATTTTAATCTAATCATTTGTAGCCAGTCACCAGTTTTAATCAACCCTGCCCACCCCCAGCCCATCGTTTTGCATGAGCCATCTTTCCAGCAATTACTGGTTTTAATTATATGAAAGTCTGGATCTGTTTCATTAATTCTTGTCACATTACCGCAGCCCTCCGTTTCCACATGCAGCGTCCAGCCACCTCGGCATCATGATCCATTACAGTGGACAAGCAGGAGCATCCTTGCTCCGGCTTCATGACATTTGGAATGCTGATCAGCAACATTCAGAGGAGGTGAAACACGGGTGCTCACCCCTTTTCCTCCTCTCCCTCCTCTGCTCTCCACTGCCACAGCCTGGCTCCAGCGCTGGGCACCTGCTTCTGGCCTGGGGGCATCTGAACCGGGGCAGAGCCCCAAATGCTTCATTTTCCCTTGAGGAAAAGTACTTGGGACCTCCGGGGGTGGAGGAATATCCCTTTCCTGCCCCCATCACTGCCCCCAGGATGCTGAGATGGAGAACAGGGGTCTTCCAGACACCTGGGCTTGAGGGATGAGCCAGGGGAGGAATTTGCCTCCGGAAACACTCTACTACAGTTCTGGGTGAGTCGCCCCAGCCACGGCGTCTGGCTTGTTCCCACTTAAACAAATACCTAGTAAACAGGAAGGATTACTTCATATCTACTTGGAAAGGACAGGAAGCCCTGCATTTCACACCAGAAAGTGGATGTTTGCTTTTCCTGGAGTGTCTTTGTAGGAATCCAGATGCTGCAGCCTGCCTGGAGCTGGTGTGGCGGAATGGAGATGTCAGGGAGTCTCTCAGGATTATCCCAAACCCTTCTGCTGGTGCTGGGGCATGTGGGCCTGGAAGAGCCCTGCCCGTGGGGCTGGAGGGTTCTGTCCTGTCCTGTGTCTCTTGGGACACACCTGCAACCCAGGGAGGGACAGGAACCCCCCACACCCAAAAGGGGCCAGAAAAGGGAGCCACAATCACCCCAAATGAGATGGCACACATAAATCGTGCATGACCAGCAGAATGGGCTAACAAGGCTTTTATGGACAACTAATAAAGCAAACAGGAAAAGTCTCTTTCTCTCTGGGTAACACTGCCAGCACGAGCTAGTAATCTTGGCTCCAGGGACCACTCTGTGTTCAATCCTCCCTTTCCCCACTCAGGCCAGTTTTGTTCAGATATGAATTATGGAATCCAGCCACATTTTCCCTGCATTCCAGCTAGCCATGTGAGGACTTGTGGCTGCACTGGCAGGGCCCCAGCAGGAACACTCTGGAGGGGGTTTCTGTGTGTGCACACCTGAGCTAAAGTGATCCATAAGGTAACTGGAATGATGTCACCACCTTTGTGCTGGGAATTGTGTAGGTGATCCAACCTAGCACCTCTCCATGCAACAGGAGCATTTTTTACACATCTATTATGCTGTAGATAAACATTGCATAAATTATTCATTTGTAATTTCTAAGGTTGTCTCTCACAGGGAAAGATGGAGAGTCCTGAGCCGGGTGTTGACATTGGAGGCAGAATCTGAGCCGTGGATGGAGCCAGGTGAGGAGCACAGACACATTCCCCCTTTCCCAAGGAGCTGTCCCCACATCCAAAGGGAATGGCTGCCAAGCCCAGGATGATCCTGACAGCCCGGAGAGGCTCCTCAGGTTGGGGACGATTTTGGAGGGTCCAGCCCAGCCTGTGATTCCATGATTTAGTGTCTCTGTGCTCCTAAAATCCTCCAGGGATTTTGGTGGGTCCAGCCTGTAGAGCACAGCCTCTGCAGGTGGGGTGAGCCTGGTCACCGGGCGACACCTGCCTGGGCCTGGTGGCTTTGGTGGGCAGGTGAAAAGCCACCAGCGTCCTCTCCTGACTTTGTGGCTGTCCTGGAGCCACATGAACACATTTTTAATGGGCACTGCAGGAGCCGGTGGGGCTCTCCCGGGTCCATCCCGGCCCTGTGGAGAGCAGCAGGTCCCAGAGCCATGTCCAGGGAAGGGATGTGTGGACAGCAGAGGGCCCTCGAGCCCTCAGCAAGAGCAGGGCCCGCCTGGGGGATGCTCAGAAACTCCCCGAGGAATTAAACATCGTTTGGAGACAAAGAGGGGAAGAAAGAGGAAATGAAGGTTGAATAGTAGAAAGGGCAAAAGAAAGAGGAAAAGAAAAGAAAAAGGAAAGAAAGAGGAAAGGATAAAGTAAAAGAAAAGGATAAAGGAAAATGAGATAGAGATAGGAAAAAAGAATAAAAATAAAAAAAAAATTTAAAATATAAAGATAAAAAAATTTAAAAGTTTCTGTTTTCGCATGCAGAGAATGTGTCTCAAGGGAGCAGTGCTATGCAGATGGAGTGCTGAGTCCTCCCCTTCCCACTCCAGAGATTTGTCATCACTCTGCCTTTGGCTGGAATGTGAGCAGGGGAAGGAGAAAACCCCCTCCCTCGGACAGGCTGGGAAGAACCTGGAAAGTTATTTCGGTATTTCCAGTGGGAGTGGAAGGAGGATGCCAGACTGGGGTTTTTATATTTCCCCTATTCCCCACTGTCAGATGGGAAGCTCTGCCCTCCCTAATGCAGGAGGGATGCCCCAAAGCAGCAGCTCTGGGTCTGCTGAGCAGGAACTGGCAGGGATCACTGCCCTGGGAGCTGCATTTCCCTGGGATCATCCCCTTCTCAATGATCCTCACCTTAGCCAGGTGATGGTCCTTGGGAGCTGCATTTCCCTGGGATCATCCCCTTCCCAATGATCCTCACCTTAGCCAGGTGATGGTCCTTGGGAGCTGCATTTCCCTGGGATCATCCCCTTCCCAATGATCCTCACCTTACCCAGGTGATGGTCCTTGGGAGCTGCATTTCCCTGGGATCATCCCATTTCCCAATGATCCTCACCTTACCCAGGTGATGGTCCTTGGGAGCTGCATTTCCCTGGGATCATCCCCTTCCCAATGATCCTCACCTTACCCAGGTGATGGTCCTTGGGAGCTGTCCCTAAATAAATCCCAGTCCCGAATTAAGCTGCTCCGTGTGATGGGATTGGGGAGGTTCAGGTTTCTGTGCCCAAATCCCTGCCCTGGCAGGGTGAGGGCAGGAGACACGGAGGCCTTTGCAAAGCAGGGAAGGAAATTGCCAATAAGACCTTGCACCTTGGGATGTGCTGTGGATGTTTGCCTTCCTCATTTATGTGTAAATAAGCCCTTTTCTCTGTGACACCAGCTCGGCTCCTGCGCGGAGGGATGCGCAGATTCCAGGGAGCCTTGGAGAACAAAGAGCTCGTCCCGAGTGACCTGACATCATCCCCAGCATGGAGAACAAGGTGTTGAGCCGGGCTGCCGCTGAGCACCCCTATTAAATGTGTCCTCCCCGCCATGAATTATGTATCTCTGCATTTCCATTTCCCCACTGCCGCCTGTTTGATGGAATTCTCCTCAGCTGATAAGGATTAAGCCACCCTCTTCAAAGCACGGCACAGAAGCACTGTGCTTGATAAACAGGGGCTGAGGATGCTGCATTCCCGAGGTGTGTCCAAGGTACAGCATCGTCCCCTGGGGAGGAAATGCAGGGCACCCAGTGGGGAAGTTTGGGGTCAGGGGTGGTTTTACACCAGGGCTGGCAGACCTCACCCTGGAGTTCCTTCCCCAGACAGCAGTACCTGGGGCTGGCTGAGGGCTCTGGAGAATCCAGCCCCCAGCCAGCAGACACTCCAGGGGCAGAGAGGGTTTCCCAGGACATGGGGAACACAGGGGGTGTTTAGCTGGCTGCTTTCTCATCAAACCCTGTGGGTGGGAGGGAGGAGATTTACTCAGATACCACAGCCTGAGATGCCACCCCTGTCTTCATCCTTCCTTTTGTCTTTTCCCTGGGCAGAGCAAGTATCCCTTAGCCAGGAGCCAAGGCTGCTCCTAAAGCACCCAGAGACACAGCTCTGGCTGCAGAGTTCAGGGGTCAGAGAGCTGAGATGTCACACAGCCACTGGCAAGTGCTGGTCAAACAGGAACAGAGTGCTGGGGGACCTGCTGCTCTCCTGGTGACAGGAACACGCACTGGCAGGGCTGGGCACCCACCCACTCCTGCAAGAACTCATGCAGGCTTCTCCTCCTGCTGCAGCTCCCATCCCCAAAGCTGACAACAGGCTCTTGCTTTGGATTTTTCCACGATGCTCAATCTGGAGTAAAAGAAGAAAGCCAGCAGCTGCCGTGAGGCTCTTACAGTGCAGAGACACCGAGGGAAGGAGGGGAGAAGAAACTAAAGGACATCTCCTCAGGATGTCCAGGAGGTGAGGCCACATCTCCTGTCTCCTTGTCCCCTCAGAGCAGATGTTCCCCATGGGCCGAGGGAACAGACTCATAAACCTGGAGGTGCATTGGGAATCTCTGGGAACACCTGCCTCGAGCCATCCCCACACCACAGCATCCCTCTGCAGGATGGAGAGCTGTTCCTCCCTTGCTTCCCCCCTGCTCATCCCCTCCCAGGACAGCCCCTCCCCTGTCCCCTTGTCCTGTGTCAGCCTTTCCTGATGTCATGGGACATCATTCCTGCAAAGGCAGACAGGAGCACAGCGCCCGGCCAGCCTGGTTTGACAGGGAGGCAATGTTTGCTCTGCTGTTTGTTTCCTGAGGGCAGGAAGATGGATGGGAGATGCTGCTGACGTGCCAAGCCCATCTCTGCTCAGTGAGGGGTGAGGACACAGCGTTTGTTTGGTTACAGCAGAGCCTCCTGCCCTGATCCCAGCACTGCTGACCCAGAGAACACTTGAGGGTGTCAGACCCCCTTAGGGTTATTTTCCTGCTGGCTATCAGATTACTGAGGCTGCATTTCTCTTAGCCAGGAGCCTTTTGTTTCACTGGAGTTGGCGCCTGAGAGTGAGCTGCAAAAAGGGGTGAACAAGCACAAGAGGTCCTCCTAAATACTAAAAAAAGTGCCAAGTCCTTGCACAGTGTTCAGAAGTAACAGCAATCCCCAAAGCTCTCCCACAGCCTTCTCCAGTATGCTCTAAGTGTTTTTTTGGCTGTCCTTGGCCTTGCATCCTTGCTCACACCTCCTCAGCCTCTGTGGATACTTTTAACTCGCTGCAAACCACCGTCCTTGACCTCTCCACGAAGTTTTCTCCTGGCTGCTGTTATTTGAGTACATTTTTTTTCTCCCTCCCTTTTAGCAGAAAGCAGCATAACTGCTTCATACACTGTCTCTCAAGTTTATTGTCTATACTAGCTTGAGTGCACCAAGCAGATGGAGTCCATGCCTGCAGAGCTGCCAAGTCCAAGGTCACCAGCCTTATCCATACAAATAACATCTGCATGGTCTCATTTGTATATTCTTACAGATACCACGCACATTCCTCCCCTCATGCTCCTCAGAAGGCAAACAGCGAGGGATGGCAGTGGGAATCTTACAGGGACATGTGGAGGTTTACACAACTGCATGCAACTTTCTCTCCACCAAAGTTAAAGCCCATCCAGAGCCACCCCTGCCATGGACAGGGACGTCTTCCAGTGTCCCAGGCTGCTCCAAGCCATGTCCAGCCTGGTCTGGGAGGCTCCCAGGGATCCAGGGGCAGCCACAGCTTCTCTGGAAAACATTCTGTGGGAATGCTCTGCCTATCCAGGACAGAGGACCTGTCCCTGTGGGATAGCAGCCTGAATCTGCTTCCTTTATTCCTTTATCTGCCAGCAGTTTCCAGCAAATCAGGGAAGTCAGATGCTATCAGCACCTGCAACTCTTTTCTGTTGTGGAAGTGGTGCAGAAGCACATTGGTGGCTTTGAGAGTGCTAAAAAAAGGGAACAAGAGGTTAATAAATCTTCCTCTCAGCCATGTCCTCACCGCTTTCCTGGCCCTGCAGACAGAGGTGAGGTGACACCCACTCATTGCTCAGCCACATTGCACAGCACTGCTTGCAGCTCCCTCCTCTCTTTCTGGAGGAGGAGGATGAGGTGCCTCTGTCTTGGGAGAAGGGGAATCGCTCTGTGGATAAGTTATTGAAGGGGGATCTGCTCAGATTTTGGGCTCCAGAGAGCCCATATCCAGGTCTGTGCCAGGGTGAGCCTGCGGCCTCTTGGATCAAGCCCTTCCAAGAGGAGCCAGAGGCTCCTTCTCTCCTCTTCCTCCCCGGCTCCTGCCCTGCACACAGGCGTGGCTGCCCCATCCAGCGCTCAGACCTGACCTTCCCTTTCCTTGGCACTTCCCAGGCTGTTTTCCAGGAGTGCAGCTCGGTTCTGGCAGAGATCTGCCACCTATTAATTAACTCAGTACCTGATGGGTGTCAGCATCCCAAAGGGATTCTGGAACAGCACTGAAAATGATGAAGGGTTGGGAGGCACTGATTTATGGTGGAAGATGAAAGGAGTTAAATATGAAAAGCTCGAGTGAGTGATGGCAAAGGAGAATCTGAAGCCTGTGCAGAGTGGTTTGAAGGGTATAAACACCCAAAAAGAGGTGATGGCATTGCTGAGGAGGGGAATTTCAGCAAAAGCCCTGGGGAAAGCTCAGGACAAGCCAAAGGAATTGCCCTTGGCCAGCCTGAAGTTATCAGCGTGCACGCTTCCAAATTCACTGCTCTGATCTAAATGTACTGAAGGATTTTTGGCTGTAATCAAGCAGAGACATTTATTAGAAGGGCAAAACTCAGTTTCTCCATCCTTTTCCCCTCAGTGCCTCGAGTTTCTCTGTGCTCAGCACTGCAGCATCCCCTGAGCCCCAGGGACCCCTCAGGAGCTCAGGGACGTGTCCTGGTGCCAGCACAGACTGTGAGTGCCCGGCAGAGGCACTGACAGCAAACCCTGCTTTCCTCTGGAGCGCTCCATTGTGCTGTCACAAACTTGCTCCATCAGAAACTTGAATTTGCTTGTGCTGGCCCGGTGCTGCCTCTGCAGAGCGGTGCAGGGAAGCTGTAAGTTATCCGGGCTGGGAAAAACCCCTCCCTGTGAGGGTGCTGAAATAGGCTTCTCAGAGTGGTGTCCCTGGAGCCCTGGAAGTGTCCAAGGCCTGGCTGGACAATGCTTGGAGCAGCCTGGGATAGTGGAAGATGTGGGAATGAGATGGGCTCCAGGGTTCCTCCCAAAAGCCAGCCTGTGATCCCAGGGAAAAGCCTCTCAGGCAGGGCTGCTAACAGAAAGATCCACGCACAGGAGCTAGGGATGGGCTGTGCTTCCTTCCACGGGGGATCCTGGTTTGGTGCCTCACACAAATGCTCATTCCCAGCAGTGGTGGCTTTGCTGCCTCACCCAGCTCCCCCCGTGCCTGCAGAGCTTTCCATGGAAACGCTGCTAATGAGACCCTCTGTGTCACTGGGTGTGGTGGGGCTGAGGGCCACTGCCAAACTCCTCCAGTGGCTGGGTAATTAAACATCCTGCTCTTCTCCCCCACTCCTGCACACAGCTGAGACAATTACCCCAAACTTCCCGAAGGTTAAAGAAAAAAAACCCAACTGTTGAAGTTTTTCTGGGTTTTAGTAATTTTTTTCCTTTAAAATGTTTATACCTTTTAAACCAATGCTAATTATACATTTTCTTAATGGACTGCGTTTTATCAATACAGACAGCTGGGACTGGGATGCCAATTAAAGTCAGGGAGAGAACTACAGCTGTAGCAGAACACCTTTCTTTTTTTTCCCCCAAAATTATGACATCAGCTTAATTGCAACTTTCCGATCCATTTTCCCCCCAATTAATCTAAAGTGCTCTGTTCTTAGGAGGATTTTGGAGCTGTGCTAAAGCAAGTCAATAACCTGCTCTCTGACCCTCTGCTAAACTGCTAATGACTTTTTTTGGTTTCATTTCCATTTTAATGGATGATGGGCACAGCCAAAACCTGCCCTTCAGCCCTTTCCTCATGGAAATCCCTTTTCCAGGGAGCATTTCTGTCCATTGCAGCTTCCAGCTGCTGTCCTTGCCCAAAGGACCCCGAGAAGGATCCCTGGAGCAGCAGGAGGGACATGGGGAGGTCTCAGTGCTGGAATTCCTTGGGGTTACTGGGTGCTCACACACTGCCCAGGAGTGCCACCTGCGATTAGCCACGCTGATTAATTGCTGGCTCTGCTCAGCCTGTGCCAACCAGGTCTTGTCCCAATAACCATGGAATATTCTGGGTTGGAGCAGACCCACAGGGATCAGTGAGTGCTGCTCCTGGCCCTGCACAGGACACCCCAACAGTCCCACCTTGGGCTGGGAGCCTTGTCCAAACACTTTGTGAATTCTGAGCTTGAGACCCCACCAGGCATTGTCTGTGTTCACTGGGAGGCACGGGGAGCAGCTCAGCAGCCTCTCAACCTTCTCCACAGCCAGGGCTGCTTTCATCCCTCACTCACATGTGCTTTTCCAGCTCCTGAATCATTGCCATCGCTCTTCCCCACAGCCTCTCCCATTTATCTCTCTGTTCTTTCAGAGCCTGGATGCAGGAGCAGATCCATCACTCCAGCGTTGCTTTCCAAGGAGTGCAGCTACAGCTGACAGGACCTCCCCGCTCCCCTGGGCAGCTTTTCCCCCTTAGCCCTCCCCAAATGTGGGGTGTTCAGCTCCTGGCTGCCTGCAGCAAGCCTGGGGCAGCCCAGTTTGGGTGTCTGGGGGCTGTGGGGCCGGATCAGCCCCAAACAAGGCTGGGGAGGAGCAGGCAAGGATGGAGGAGCATCCACTGGGATGGGTGCACTGCATCCCTTTGGCTCTAAAGCACCTGAAGGCTTCAGCTGTGTCTGAGCCAAGAGTTCCTCCAGGAATCCCCCAGAGCACAAGAGTGGCCCCACAGGCATTGAGTGTGTGAGCTTGGAACAGGGATCATGTGAATAACACACAAATCCCAGGGCCTTCTCCAGGACTCCTTCACCAAGGAGTAAACCTCCTTCCAAGGAATAAAGCTCCTTGCTGGAGCTCTCCCTGCTCAGCAGTGTGGCTGCATGGAGGGATCTCCCTTGGAGCAGGGACATCTCCCAGAGATTCCTTCCTTGCCAAGGGGAGAGACACCCTCTGTGCTCGACAGATCCTTGCTGGGGCTCTGAATTAGCACTAATTAAATTCCCGTAGTTAATTCAGAGAGAATTAGACTGTTAACTTAGACAGAAATCCCTGTCCAAGTGTGAGACCAGGACTGGAGCTGGGCACAGCTCAGCTCCCTCAGGAGTTCAGGCAGTGAGGGGCTCCGCTCGGCACGGGGGTGTTCCTTACCCTTTGGTGCTTTCAGCCTCTGTGCAAATGCTCCTAAATCCATTCTGCCTTGATTTCCCTCTGTGTGTTCCACCCCTGTGGGCAGTGATAGTGACCCTGGCCACTGAGCTTCGTTCAGCTGCATTTTTCTGAGTTTACATTCAAACCACTTCTGCCAATACCTTTGGTGGGGATCCTTACAGGGCCTCTGAGCTGCTTGTTCACAGCAGAGCGTCCCCAAGAAGGCTCTGTGCAATGAAACCCTGCCTGGCATTGATGCCTGACTGCATCCCTGCCTCTCTCCCTCCCCCCTCAGCCTGGAATTTCAGGCCATGACTTGTGCTGTGTGCCTGGAAGCTCCGTCCTCCCCCCTTGGCAATGACCTTTTGCATAATTGAACACTGGCATTGTCTCCTCTCCTCTATCCTCCCTCCAGATGAAATGACACCGACTGCTTCCCAGTAGCTCATGTTTTCCTGGCCTCTGATGATCCTTATTTCTGTCACATGAGCTCCCTTTGGGCTGTCCTTGGGGCAAGATGCTGAAACTGGACCCAGCAGTGCAGCCCTGGGCTGTAAGGGGAGGAGAGGCTCAGTGCCACTGCTGCTGTCCCTCCTCTCTGTGCCAGCCCTGCAGAGATCACCCAGAGGTCTGGAGAGGGCAAAGAGAGGGGATGGATGGCACAGGGATGGGAGGTACTGCTCCTGCAGCCCAGCTTGCAGGAATCCTGCAGTCACAGGTCTGGCACCTGGGGAAGCTCAGGGACACCTTCCCCTGGATCAGCCTGCTCAGAGGCTTCTCCAGCCTCCCCTTGGATGTTTCCAGGGATCCAGGGGCAGCCACCACCTCTCTGGGCAAGCTGTGCCAGTGCCTGCCCACCCTCAGCATAAAAAATCCTCATATCTGCTCTGAATCTTCCCTCTTTTAGTTGAAAGCCTTTCCCCTTGTCCTCTCACTACAGGACCTATTCAAATGTCTGTCCCCATCTTTCTGAAGCCCCTTTAGGTGTGGAAAGGCCAGGGGCTTCTGGAAATTGTGCTGTTTCCCAGGAGAATCATGGATGAGTGGAGCTCCACCCCCAGCCTCACTGGTGGCAGCGCTGAAATTCCTGGGGACACTGCTGCCACAGAAAGGAAGGCTGAGGATGTGACAAGAGCAAGAAAATGAAGATGCTCTCGAGCTTTCCAAAAGCCTGATGCACCATTTGTCTGTGCCAGAAGCCCTCACATTTGTCAAGGCTTAAAGAGAGACAGACATAAGTGATCCAGGGGAAAAACCCATCAGTGGGAAGCAATTGGGAGTTGTAGAAACAAAGCAGCTCAATTAGACTCTCTGTTCACAAAGGAAATCATCAGAAATCACCAAACCTTGGGTTTTTTGGGTGATGATTCTCGAAATTAATCGGTCTGGAAGTTTTATGAGCCCATGCTGTAGATTGTTGAGGAGCTGTTTTTCATTAAAACCATACCATGTATTTGAAGGCTTCTTAAAGGCAAGAAAAAAAAAAGCTGTTTAGAGAGTATCCCAAATTTCACACTCTTCATACTGTTTTAGCTCCAGGCAAAGATTTCTTAGGGTCAAATTCCACCCAGGTGAAGCTTTTGTAGTGCACTGACAGGATATTGAAAGGCCCTGTAGCAGTCAGTGCAAGGCAGCCTCTCAGGGGTCTCCTGAGGATTTTGGCTCCAGCTGGAGCTGTTTGTGCATTTATTTGTGGAAATCCCCGGAGTCAGAGCTGGCCTGCCCCACCATGGCCCCGAGCCCAGGCACCAGCTCCCTGCACACCAGGATTTCTCCTTCTTCTCCCTTTCCACTAGCCCACAGCAGAGATACTGCATTCATTCGGGGCAGACTTGCTCAGAGCTGGCTGGAGACAACAGCCAGGACAGCAATGAAAGCAGGAGGAAATGGAGTATTTTTATTCCTGCAGTGTCACCAAACCTCCAGCTTCCACCTGGGAGCAGTGAGGTCAGTGCTGATGAGTTCACACAAAGACAAAAAAGTCACCTGAGTTGGAAAAAATCTGTACAGGATGGAGGATTTCCCTAAGCCAGGCTCACCCTGGCAGCCTTTAAGGGTCGTTTCCATTCCCATCCACACCCATCCAGCCAGGACAGGGCCAGGCTCCGGCTCTGTGTCATCCCTTTGGAAATGAAGGAAAGTCTGAGAAGAGTGCACGTATCCTGTGCTGGCCGTGCTCTTCCTAAAGCTGGACCCACTCTGCTCACCTGGGCTGGCAAAAAGCGCCATGGGAGGGAATAACACCCGGGAAGCAATTTCCCCTCCAAAAAGGGAATCTTTCCCCATTCCTCCTGGTCTTTTCTCTGTGCTTGTTGTCTCCCCGAGATCAATATTGCAGATTTCCCCCTGAACCACTTGCAGAGGTCAGGAATATCCCTGCAGGAATGCTTGGGGCAGGAGAGGCACCCCATCCCACAAGAGCCTGCTCAGGGATGTGTCCCTGACCTTGGCAGGAGCTGCAGGGGCAGTAGCCACACCTGGGACTCACAGGGGGCAGCTCCTGACTTTTTGGAGCATGGCCCTCCTGGCGGCACGGCCACCAAACTTCTAATGAAAGGTTTTCCTATTCCCCTGGCGCTTATTTCGACAAGAAAAAAGCAATTTCCCCGTCGGTTTTAGTTCTTTTTGATATGCTGCCTTTATCTTTGGTGCTTTGTGGTGCTAAATAGCTGCTGCATTTCACACCAGGAGAGCACAAATCCCTGTATTTCTACCCCAAAAGGGCAGAAATAAACATGGATGCAGTCACAAGTGAAACCACTCATTTTATTTTTGTCTCCCTTATCTCTGGTACTCCAACAAGATTTCTCCCGAGCCTTTCTTCTCCTTGATCTCTGGTTTTTCTGTTCCCATCATCTTCTCATCCTCTTTTCTTCCTACCCTGGGTTTCTGGAGTCTCTGCCTTTCATGCACAAAGGCGGCAGCTCTCTTTAATCAAACACAGCAATTAAGAAACTCTCAATTACGAGTGTCACTCGTGTCATGATTTATTCCTGGCTTCAGGACTTTGAGTTCACTTATTGTTGCTGTGTCTGGAGGAGTCTGAGGGGATTGAAGTGCAGGGAGCTGGATGGCAGAGAGCAGCTGCCCCCAGGAGCAGCAGCCCCAAATCCTTACTGAACTCAGCAGCTGAGATGGTTTTGTGTGATTGGGAAGGAGGGGATTCCAAAGAGGAGCCAGCATTAGCAGGCACACAGGGCACAGCAGAAGCATTTCATTTTTATTATTTTTAATTTTTTTTATTTAAACTTTTATTTTTTATTGTTCCCTCTCAGAAGAGTAAGAATCCTACAGCTCGCTTCTTCCCTTTGTGGAAGAGAAACATAGAAGTGGAATTATCATTTATTAATGTCAGAATTAAAGCCCCAGAGCTCTCTCTGCACTAAACCTCTCTGCCCTGAAGAGGTTCTGAGCGGGCAGAGGAGAGTGAGGACACAGAGGCCACTTGCTGAGGGCTGTGTGACGAAGCCTGGCTGAAGAGCAGGGAGAAGGCACAGTCAAAAAATGCTTTTCAGGCTGGTGCAGCACCTTTCCCCAGAGCTGGGTTCTGTAGAGGACAAAGGGTGTGTGTACCCTCTCTGTGTTTCACTCCTGCCTTTGCTTGTGTTCAGTTATTTCTCCTGCCATATTCATTATTAATATGCACATTTTCTGCCTAATTTCTCCCTCCTTTTCCATTATTTAACCATACCCAGACCACGAGTGGTGTCCTCCGGCTCTAAAGCTGCCTGTAAATGAAAGCTGCAGGTTTGTGTGGGGATTTGAGGTGTGTGGGAAAGCTCCCATCACCTTCCAGGACTCGGCTCAGCAGTGGCACGTGCTGCTTCCCGGGATTCTGAGCACACTGGGATCTGCTTGTGGCTGGCTCATTGTTTTGCTCCATGCACAGCTTGCAGCTGGAATGTGTCCTGGCCTCAGGAGAAGGGGTGGGTGACAGCAGTAGCCACCAGGGCTGGGAATGGGATGGGAGGCTGCCCAGGAGATCAGGGTTACCCTGCTGGATGTTGTTGCCTGCTGGAGCTGCCACAGACTCTCAGCTTTTTTTTTTAGGCACTGCTCACTCCTGCATCCTCTGTTCCCACAACATCTTCTGCAAGGGCTCCCCTGGGGAATGAGAAATGCAGAACTTTGCAGCTGGGACTTCGGGGATCGACATTCCAGCTGTTAACCGCAGCTATTTTTTCCCCAGTTCCCTGGAAACTGAAAAGCTGTGATTTCCTTTGGGTTTGCCTGTCACATCACCGGGCTCCAGAGAAACCCTCGTGTGCCTGAACATCCTGAGGCAGGTGAGCCCCAGCTCAGACCTGGGACAGCTGCAGGTGTCACCTCCCTGTGGAGGGGACAGGCAGGGCTGTGTCCCTTCTGCTGCAGGTGCAGGAGACCCATGCAGCAAAATCCAGTGTGAGACCTTTGGGATAGGAAAGGGACGCTGCTTTTAGTGCAGCTCAGTTCCTGCTCCTGGACTTTCCCCACACCCACACATCTGCCAGGGCCAAGGCCTGTGTGTCTCAGGCTGCTCAGGATCATCCCAGGAATGAAGCAAGCCCTCCAAAATATCTGGACCTTTCTATCTGCCTTCAATTCCTCTTCATTTGCAATAATTAATAGTTTTTGGAAAGGAGTGTGTAGCTGATGCCCTTTGCCTTAAAATCCTGCTTATTTTGGCTTTTGTGGGTCAGGCACGGCTGCTGCCGTCTCCTTCCTCTGGGGCTGGGCATGGATCAGTCCTGTCTCAGGGTTGTGGGAGCTGCACCCCATCAGGCATGCTGGGAATGGGGCTTTCCCCAGTGTTCCCAGTTTGATTACCATCAGTAGTGTCCCCATTTCTCAGCATGCCATCCCCACCCACCTGCAATTATTGCTCCTGCAGGTGCTTTCACACACAGGAATTACCCATCTCCCACACCACAGGCTTTGGAATATCTCATTATTTGTGCCCAGCCCGTGCTCCCAAGCACTCCTGCAGTCACAAGGAATCAGAAACTGTTGGGGGGAGAAGAAAGATGAGCACAAGGTCCCCAAAGCTTCACGGATGCCATTTGGACACATACAGTGTCCAGTGTGTAATCGGGCCATGGCACTGGGACAACCAGGAGATGGGGAGAGTGGAAGGGGGAGCCTTTTGTAACAGCAGGTGTGAGAGCAAGAAGAATTCAATAGCAAGAACAATTCAATTTATCCATGGAAAGTTTTTTTTCCCTGAGTTTGCTCGGAAAGTTGTACCAGTGTGCACAGCTTGGAACCATCTCAGGTTCTGGTCTGTTTAGCAAATGACATTCTACCTTGAAAAGTGAGGGGAGAGGGATTAAGATGTTCTGGCAGCCTTGATCAGTGCTGTGTGAAAGCACTTCTGTCCTTCAGCACCCTGGAAGCAAGATATGGGGCTGGAGCTGGGAATGCACTCGGGGAGCAGCACCAGCTCTTATCACATCTGCAGGATCAGGGATGCAGCTCTTATCACCCTGCAGGATAAAGCATGCTCTTCCCTTGCCACAGTCACTTCAGAACCTTCAGCAGCTAGCTCCTGCACAACTCCAGTGCAAGTCCGTTAAGCCCCCAAGATGAATTCCATATTTCAGGAGTCATCATTACTCAACCTGTCTCTAAAAGCAGGAGATGATTTACTCTGCTCTGTTTGCTTGGACCTTCGAGAGAGCACAACTGGAGGAGATGCACTTGGCAGTAAGCAGGGAAACATTCAGTTCAGCAACGTGGGGAGATCATTTTATACCTCCAAGTGCCAGGGGTCCTATCTGCCCCTCACAGGACAGCCAGTGAATTGTGGGGAATGCTAATTTAATTTGTGGTGACAATATGGGTTTAAAACTGTCCTGCTGCATATGAGCTGGTGCCACAACCCCTTTCTCACAGGGCAGACTTTCCCCTGCACCACTATTTTGATATTGAATCCCAGTATTATCCATTTCCAACCTGCCGTGGGTGATTTGGATTCCAGTCCTGCCATCCACAGCACTCGCAACCGTAAGCAGAAATTTTATTAGCTCCTGCTTCTCACATTGTCCAAGTAATTAATTAAAATATTGATTAGTCCTAGAGACAGGACAGACACTGGTGAGACTCCTGTAGATAAATCCTTGTGGGTAGGCAGCAAACTACCTGCAGCTCCTGGAGCTGAAGCTTTCCAATTAAGCCTGTTATTTTCTCCTCTTTTTCTTCTCTCTGCATAACTCCATCTGGCTGATAATTGGCTGATGGGAACAAGGTGGGACACGGTCAAAATCCTTCCTTCAGTCAGGAGGTAGCACAGCTTCCCCAGGTGGGACAGGTGCCTGCCTGAAGGAGCAGTGAAACGTTTGATGTCATCTGTGAGAGAATCCATGACGTCCTTATCCAAGTGACTGCACATGGATGAGTCACTTCTTCAGCACCGTTCCAGGGATCAGTGCTGAGCTGGGTCTGGATCTGCCTGACTGCTCTGTTTTCCCCTTCTGAGATCCCTGGAAACCTCCAGTTCCTGGGAATTGTGGTATTAATTGGTAGCATTTCAGTGATTCCTTGGCTCATCTTTGCAGTATCCCTCTGGGAGCTTCCCAGCTTTTTTTGAACTCCAGTGTAACATCTATGGGTTATTTGCCTTCCTCTTCCCCAGCCTGGGGACTGGATTCCATCCCCAGCTCAGCCTCAGTCCCAGGCACAGCAGTTCTTTGTCTCTTGACTACGGACTGTGTCTCCTCGGTGAGCATTTCCTGGGCACAGACTTCGGGTTGCCAGAGGCAGCTCGAGTGAGTTTTAAGACAAACATCCAGTGGGTTTTGATTCATGTTTTCTTGGTCCCCCACAAACAGCCACTGAATCCACCTGGGACCATCCCTATCCCCTGTGCTGGAAAACAGCAGCAGCAAACCGGGAGAAACCCTTTGGGTCTGGCTGCATCAGACCAGGAGCACTCCAGGGACAGATCTGCCTGACCTAAACACACCAAGGGTGATTTAAAAGCTGCAGCTTTGCTCTTTTTCCAGAGGAATGGGAACAGTGCTCGGCTCTAAAGCAGTTCTTGGCTCCGTAAGTGCTTTGGGTCCCTCTCTCCAAGTTTGAATTCCTTCTCTTGACCCTGTGCAATTCTCACCAGCCTTTAAGGTACTGTTCTGCCTCCAGGTCTGTGGCCCTGGTACCACAAAGTGCTGCATGAAAACATCCAGTGCTCCCTTCCAGGAAGTCCATGGAGCTCTGGCCCAGCTGGATTAGCTGCTGTTAACCTCCAATGCAATTCCTGGCTGGTGCCCAGGCTGTACCCTTTGGTGCTCTGTAAATTCTGTTTCAGGCTGTCTCCAGGGGATGTCTCCTCTGGGGAGAACCTGGCAAGTGGCACAAGGTGGATTTTGCTGCTTCTGCCCCTTCCTTTGCAGCCCTCCTACCTGCCTGCCCCTTGCTCTGCATCAAACACTCCTCCTGCTGCCAACCCTTTCATATTCCCTGGGTTTTATCTCCCTCCCTGCTGAAGGGAGGTGGGAGCAGCCTTTCCAAACTGCCTCTCTTTAATCTTCCCTGGCAAGTCACTCCCTTTCAACCGTGTTCTTAAAGAGCACAGAGGAGGGGATGGGGAAACGTGGGTTTATTTCTCTTTGTAGAAACTCCAGCCCAAACTGATGGAAATTACCAGAGCAGAAGCAGAGCAACAGGCCTAGAGCTAGGACAGTTTGCAAGTGCCTGGGATGCTTGTCCACAGGGATCTGTCCTCTGCTGGAGGGGTAACGAGGGAAGGAAGAATTCAGGCTGTGCCAGCTCGTGCACTGCCTGAGCCATACCCTTCTGTGATGTGATGGGATGGGAGTTTTCCAAGTGGAAAATGACCGTGCAGCCCCGAGCCCAGCAGTGAGAAGGGGCTGGGAGTGAGCTGGCCAGGCCATCCTGCAGGCCCCTTGTGCATCCAGCAGGATCCCAACCAGGCACGAGAGGGATGTGCAGCCTGCCTGCCACCTGCAGCAGCACCACAGGCAATTCACCTCACTGTTCATTTTGGGAAAGGGTTTAATTATGCCCTTTCCCCCTCCTTTCTGTAAATGGAAGCACTGCTTTCAGTGGCTTGAGGGGCTTTCAGAAAGGCTGCACAGGCCTGGGGGCTCCAGTGGGATGGGGGAGAGAACCATGGAGTCACAGAATGGCTTCGGTTGGAAAGGCCTTAAAGATCACCCCATTCCACCCCCTGCCATGGGCAAGGACACCTCCCACTGGCCCAGGTTGCTCCCAGCCCCGTCCAGCCTGGGCTTGCACACTTCCACAGGCAAAGAATGGAATCCGTGCGGATTCCTGGCAAAGGCCATAACAGCTCCCCACGGAGCCAACTGTGCTGTTGTTTGCTTGTTGTGGTGTGGAAAGTACCCTGGGGTGGCTTGGGATTCAGCTGAGCACGGCAGGAAAGCGCCTGCGAGCCAAGGCTTTCAGCCAGGAAAGAACCTTCTTCTCTGCAGATTCCTGGGCTGCCAGGAGCTGGGACAACCACCGTGGGCATCGTGGGCTGTCCCTTCCCTCCTCCTGCCCCAAGAACCTCATTCCCATTCCTCTCCTGCTGCTTTAGCAGCACATGCTGCCTGGCCGTGGCTTGGAAAAGAGGATAGTGCAAAACTCTCCCAGTTGTGGCTTTCTGTCAGCAAATGCTACTTGTCCTTCCTTGGATGGCTCCAGCTCCGCCCCTGCGACATCCACACACACCTCTGCCTTCCAGAACCTTCTCTGAAGCCAGACATCACTTCTTGGTACCCTGAACAGGGCTGTAAATTCTCAACTCGGTGAACACAAGGCACCGCACAAAAATAGGAAGAAAACCCCAACCCAAACCCCTGAAAAATTCCAATCAACCTCTCAGTCTGCACTGAGGTAATTGGGTCCTTCAGAATGGCTGGGTGAGCAGTTTGGGGAAACAGCTAAATTCAGTCACTTCACCACAGCCTTCTCCCTTCCACATCTCTCCACACCCAGCCTTTCCCAGAGGATATTTGCCAGGGTAGGAGGAGGGAATTAATTTTCCCCTCTGTGTATTTCTTTTCTGCATATTTGGGCTGAACTTAGAAGTTTCGTTTTCTGTAATAAATTCCATCCTGGAACCAAAAATGACAAAGTAACCCAGTAGCTGTGGCTGCTCACTGGTAGTAGGAGCAACACAATTCACTCTTGGGTGGGAAGGAGCCCCAGGATGGGAAGAATGCAGGAAATGGAGGCAGCTGAACCAAGGTAGCACCAGGCTGGACTTCCACCCCATAATTACAGACAGAACCCCCTTCAGGGAGCCCAGGGCTGGCTGGTGCTGGCCTCAGATGGTTCAGCCACAAGCTCTACCCAGTCTGGAGCGGGCTCCAACCTCATCCTCTGATCCTGCAGCCCTGGGAAAAGTTCTGCCCTTCTTGAACTGCAAACCAGGAATGCACCTGAACTCCCATGTGCTCCACTGAGCTCCTGTGATAATCACTGACCATCAGAAAATAAGTGCTGATAACACAAAAAATAAGAATTATAATCTTGAGTCACAGAGATCTACGGGTTCAATACAAACCCATTTCTTAAAAATGATTTATTAAAAAAAAAAACCCACACTGCAGAACCTTTCAGGTTTATGGTTAATGCTCAGTGCTGGCATCACCGAGATGGTCAGCAGGAAAACCTGCTTTGAAGGACACGAATCCAGGAGGCTGCAGAGTCCACGGGTTTAAAGTGTGTGGACTAATCCGTGTGAAGGAACAAGCTGCACCCCTGAGGTGGAGAACAGCGTGTGGGTGGATCCACAGCACTGCAGGAAGAGTTCATCCCACTGGGAGATCAGGAGGCAGCCCCAGGGTCCATCACCCCGAGCGTGCACCCTGCACAGCTCGGCTGTGGGCTGGTTGGCGTGGCTTCACCTCCCCAGAACAGGTCACAAGTCACCTTCTCGGTGTCACACTTTGGATTCCGGGCTCTTCGTGGAGTTCCCTGCCAGTTTCTCCTTCTCTGGCTCTGCCTTTGTCTCCTCTGCCTGCCTGGCCTGCCTCTCCTGCTTGCTGAGAATCACGTACACGGCCCCGAAGCACAGGAAGGCGCCCACCTCGAAGAAGAACTGCAGCCCCAGATACCTGTGGGGTGCAAACACAGCGGGTCAGGGCAGCAGGGACCGTCCCGAGCTCTCCCCGGCACTCTGGGAGGCTGTTCCAGGGAGTGCCTGTGCCACAGAACCTCTGTGGTCTCCAGCCTGCACGGTCCTTGGCAGGGCTGGGGAGTGTCCCTGTGTGTCACCACAGCTCATCCCCGTGCCGCGTCCCCCGGGAGCCCCCGACCCCCGTCCCTACCTGTGCCTGAAGAGGGTATTGTCGTAGTACCGGCAGGCTGCCCTGCGCTCACACCTCCTCTCCCACAGCATGCACGTGGTGTCGATGGCGCTGCCGTACAGCACCGGGCCTGGCATCCACGCTGGAACACAGAGTCAGTCAGCGGAGCCGGCCGTGTCCTCAGCACAGCCACGCCCAAACCACGGCTCCAGGTGAGTGCACAGCCCAAACCATGGCCCAAACCATGGCCCAAACCATGGCTCCAGGTGAGTGCACAGCCCAAACCACAGCCCAAACCATGGCCCAAACCACGGCTCCAGGTGAGTGCACAGCCCGAACCATGGTCCAAACCACGGCTCCAGGTGAGTGCACAGCCCAAACCATGGCCCAAACCACGGCTCCAGGTGAGTGCACAGCCCAAACCATGGCCCAAACCATGGCTCCAGGTGAGTGCACAGCCCAAACCATGGCCCAGACCACGGCTCCAGGTGAGTGCACAGCCCAAACCATGGCCCAAACCATGGCTCCAGGTGAGTGCACAGCCCAAAGCACAGCCCAAACCATGGCCCAAACCACGGCTCCAGGTGAGTGCACAGCCCGAACCATGGTCCAAACCACGGCTCCAGGTGAGTGCACAGCCCAAACCACAGCCCAAACCATGGCCTGGGTGCCACGGCCTAAATCGTGGCCTAAACTGTGGCCTAAAACATGGCTCCAGGTGAGTGCCACAGCCCAAACCAGGGCCCAAACAACAGCCCAAACCACTGCCCCAGGTGCCACAGCCCAAAACAGGGCCCAAAACATGGCCCAAAACATGGCCTCAGGTGCTGCGGCCTAAGCCATGGCCTAAACCGCAGCCCTGGGTGCCACAGCCCAAACCACGGCCTCAAGTGAGTGCGACAGCCTAAACCATGGCCTAAACCATGGCCCCAGGTGCCACAGCCCAAACCATGGCCTAAACCATGGCCCCAGGTGCCACAGCCCAAACTATGGCCCAAACCACAACCCCAGGTGCCTCCTGAACACTTCAGCAATGGGGACTCCATCACCACCCCAGGCAGCCTGTTCCTGCCCACCTCCTCTACACACTGAGCATTTATTGCTCCTTCCCACAGCTGCTGTGGCATATCGTGAGGGCTTTCAGGGCAACATGAATTTTGCCCCTTGGAAAAATTACTGGTGGGATCACAGGACAGGGTGTGCAGCACCCCTGATATGCGGGAGGTGAACAGAGCAGTGTCTGCACACAGCCTGAGCTTCTGGACCTGAAGTTATTCCCAGCCCTGCTTTGTTTACACATGGAGATGGATCCCATGGAGCTGCCTTGTCTCATTCTCTCCATGTGCACCCCCAGACTGTGCAGGGCAGCATCTTTCCCTGCCTTGGGAAAGCCTTCTCCAAGAGCTGCCGTTGCTTTCCAGGATGGTATTTCAACACATTTCAATTTACCTAAAACTCTCAGCAGCATGAACTGTATCCCAACAGCAAATGATTTGTCCTCAGGCTGGATGCTCCTGAAAAACAAAATGAAACATGTGCCCTCTGGCACTACCCGCAGGATGGATGCTTCCCTCCCTGGCACAGCAGCTCACCCACACACTTGTCCTTCAACCCAGCCACCAAGGAGCCCAGGGAGCTCCCATTCACATCACCAAAGCTGATGAGGGTTCATTCTTCAGGGCTAAACACTGACCTTTTCGTGGCCTGAAAATCCTGCCAGACTCAGGAAGAGCTTGGCAGTATCATTTATAGACTAAGACAGAGATTCCCCCGTGGCTTTCCCCTCGGCTTTACCCATCCTGGGGTCCAGCCCCACCAGCCTGGGCTCGCATCTAGACTGGCTACATCCTGCTGCCACCCCACGGGCACCTTTCTAAGGATGAGGGAAGCTGAAGCCCTAATTGCCTCTCTGCACTGGGAAGGGAGGCTGTTTTCAAGCAAAGGAAGGTAATTAAACTTCTTAACTTCACACAGAGCTGCCTTAAGAAGAGCCCAAATGCTGCTGTGCTGAATTACTGCTGAGTTAATGGTGCATCTTGTGCTGAGGTAAAGCCTCAGCAGGAACAGGGCACGAGGTGCAACCCAGGGCTGGTTTAACCCCAGTCAGGCTGATTCAATCCCCAGTCCCTCAGCTGGGGAAATCCTTCTTCCTGAACCAAACACACCCTCTGTGGTGGCCCAGGACTGTGGGCAAGGTGTCCCACCTGAGGATGAGCATGAAGGACGGCGTGTGGGACGTGCTGGCGAGGATCCCTGCCAGGCAGGACAGCACCACGAAGGGCACGAAGAGGTGGGAGCAGCCGGTGCCGCAGGTGCCCGGCCTGGCGAACCCTGCTGGCCCTGGTCCTGTGATGCAGTTGCACCTGGTGTAGTTCTACAGAGAGGAGAGAACATCCAGGGGCTGCTCACAGGCCCGGGGATGTGCAGATGGAAGGGAACGCTGCCAGCTGCCAGACAGAAGGAGAGGGGGTAGGATTTGTCTGGGAATAATGAGCAGTAATTAGCACTCAGTGCTTTGGGGAGAGCTCAGAGCCCTGTCCGGTGCTCCAGGGGAACTGGAGAGGGACTGGGGACAAGGGATGGAGGGACAGGACACAGGGAATGGCTTCCACTGCCAGAGGGCAGGGCTGGATGGGATATTGGGAGGAATTCCTGGCTAGGAGGGTGGCTCTGCCACCTGTGCCCAGGCTCTGTCCTTCTCTGAGCCCCTTCACTCAGGGCTGTGTGCAGGGCAGAGCTGCAGCCACAGCCAGAGCCCAAGCTCAGGGCAGTGTTAAACATGTAAAACCTCACCTTTGAGAGAGGCTCATAAATAACTAGCAGAGCCTTATAGCAAAAAAAAAGATGCCCTGGGGTGATAGATGAGAAATTTTTCCTTTTCTCTACTTTTTAGTCACGATTCTCTCTTTTTCTGTCTTTAACGAGAAACCCCTGGGTTGTTTTGTTGTTTTTTTTTTTAAGAGACCTTTTGATCTTTTGGGTGCCAGAGGGGGTGGCAGTTTGCAGAAGGGTGATCCCAGAGGCAGGGGCAGCTCAGGGTCTCCCAAAATCTCCTTCCTACATCCAAGCTTACGTGGTGCCCTCTGGAAGGGCTGCAGCAAAGCTAGTCACACAGTTGTAGGGCTTTCTGCAGGCTGGGAGGGTTCCTGGAAACCCTGGGACAGGGATGGCAGTAGGCAATGAGTGCCACAGGTCCCTGTACTGGCAGAGATACTGAAAAGGGTGAGAAAAGGGTAAAATTTCCAAGAAGGCAAGGGCTGGAAGAGAGAGGCATCGTCGAGGAGGAAAAAAGCAGTTGGAAGGGATCTGCTCTATAAAAAGCAGGTGTGGGGGTGCAGGAGAGCACATTTGGGATTAAGCTCTGGCAGAAATCATAAATGTTATTAAAATGAAGTGCTATTAATTAACAAAACACTGCTACAAATGCCCAGACAGTCCCGTGCTGCCATTCCATCCTGTGCTGAGAGTGCAGCACAAAGCCACTCATCCCACCCAGACTAAGGACCTGTGTTTGCATGGCAGAGATTTCCTCACGGTGGGTCTGCGAGCTCCTGCAGAGCCACAGAGCAGCTGGGAACACTCAGAGCTGCCTCAGTGACAGGCTGGGAGCAGCACAGGGCACCAGGATGACCCAAAGCAAAGCGAGGCTGCCAGCAAAGCCTGCTCTCCCAGCCCTGCTCAATTCCCCTCTCAGGCAGCCCGTGCCCCACTGCCAGTGCCCGGCAGGGCACTGCCCACCCTCCCCAGCCATGGCCCAGCTCTGGCTCACCAGGATGGAGCTGTCAGTGTGGATGTGCACGTTGCTGCAGCCAGCAGAGCAGGGGGAGGTGTACTCCACGCCGTCAGAGCCGCAGATGGGGTTGAAGCCCGTCTCAGGGCAGTGGCAGTGTGCATTGCAGCCCAGGGTGTGGTGTCCAAACCCAGACCTGAGCACCAGGAAAGTGTTAATGCCAGCTATGGAGCACCAGCAGCGTGCATCTTACAGAGACAATGAACTCGTGTGTGCTGAGACCAGGAGAAACCCACCTGGCTGCACAGCAAACCCTTCCCCGTGGGTCAGTGAGGACCCACGGGAATTCCACCATCACCCCAA
Organism: Rhabdornis inornatus; assembly: GCA_013397075.1. Taxonomy (NCBI): domain Eukaryota; kingdom Metazoa; phylum Chordata; class Aves; order Passeriformes; family Rhabdornithidae; genus Rhabdornis; species Rhabdornis inornatus. The sequence continues at coordinate 146,719 of VWZS01007437.1, read as the reverse complement.
ACCTCTGCTCTGCCTGGGCAAAGCATCCCAACCTCACATGGCAGCCACCCACTTCTTCATACTTGGTTCCAAACCTGGCCTTTGGGGTTCTTGCAACACCTGCTGTGGGAGAGAGATTCCTCCTAAGGGCCAGGACCACAGGACACAGAACGGGGAGTTCAGAGACCTGGATCAAGCCTTGAGGGCACACAAGAAGGTCCTGCCCACGTTCAGCTGCCACAGCTTGGATGGTGTGATCCCAAGGGCTGGCCCCTGCCTGAATGATTGATCCACCACACTTTCCAAGATGAAAACTTGTGCTGTGTGTGCCAAGAAATGTGTTTACTTTGGGTTCCACTCTTGCTCTTCAGTAGGAAATCTCACTGGTAGAACTCTTACAACCCTGCTCCTAAAAACCTCATGTTGAAAAGGTTTTACCCCTAAGGAGATAATCTGAAATGACTCCACCTGTGTGTGGGATAGGTCATGAAGGCTGGCCTTACATTTTCTGCCCTAAACCTGAGGACACAGCAGACTCAGTGTTTATCCAGAAGATAATTATTCTTATTATTCATTATTCTTATGTGGAATTCTTATTCCACAAGAATTCCTTACTTTATCTCCATCAGCTGCTTCTGCTGAGGGAACAAATCAATTTCTGGGGATCCTGTTTGGCTCCCCCCCACCCTGGGAACGCCCCCGTGCCCAGCCCGGTGGAGCTGTGGTACCTGTCCCAGTAGTTGACATCTGCCACCTTCTGCGTGGGGCAGCCCAGGAAGAGCAGGGGAAAGGCTGTGAGCAGGCACAGCAGCATGCCCAGCACACAGAGGGCACTGCACTGCCTCAGGGACATCTGGAAGCGCTTCAGGATGGCACCGCCCACCACGATCCCGACCATGGCCCCGGGGATGTTCACAGCACCTGGGGAAAGGCAGGGCACAGAGTCAGGGCACCACAGAGAGGGTTGGGGTGGGTTGGGAGGGACCTGAAACAGCACCAGTTCCACCCCTTCCACCATCCCAGACTGCCCCATCCAGCCTGGCCTTGGACACTGCCAGGGATCCAGGGGCAGGCACAGCTGCTCTGGGCACCCTGTGCCAGGGCCTGCCCACCCTGCCAGGGAACAATTCCCTCCTAATATCCAATCCAAAGCCATTCCCCCTTGTCCTACCACTGTACCCTGTTTCCCATCTCTGATCTGGATCAGTCCCTTCTCACAGCAAAGACCCAGAGTTCCTATTCTGATCGGGTTCCTATTTCTCAGCACAGGTGATTCAGAAGGGACCAAGGTTTTTGCAGGGACTGGTGGAATAATGCTACGAAAAAGCTGCTTTTCAAAAGAGCAGGATCCCACAGCAAACTGGCTGCCTTAGGTACCCAGGGATGGAAGATGTCAGGAGCAGTGGAAAGCTGTGCTTCACCCAGCAAAATGTGATTTCTCAGTGTTGACAGGAAGAAACACCAGGTAAGCCTGGGGAGGATGTTTAATTTCTGTGCACTGCAGGATTGTGCCCACTTCTGTGGTCACCCTTGTAAAACCCCATTTATTTAAAAAAACCCCACATTTTTGGGGGGAGACCAAAGTTCAGCTGTTTAATTCAGCTAAGAATCGATGGGGAGGTTGCTTTCAGCCCATAAATACCCACGCAAGGAAGGAATTTCCAGCTGCAGAAAGCTTTTTGATCTGAAAGAAAAAGCCCAAGCAAGACTCAGTAGTGAGAACAAAGGCCAGAGAAGTTCATCCATGGAACACGGTGCTGACTTGAAGGCAGAGGGTAAATCAAGGCTGGGAACAGCTCAGCTGGGCACTGCTTCAGCATTTAACCTTCCTGCATGCAGCCCTGGGCTCTGCCAGTCTGCTCTGCTCACTTGGTTCTGATCTATCTGCTGCAGACCTCAGGGGCCTCTTTCCCTGAGGTGCTGTTTGTTCAAAGATGTGTTTTAAACTCTCCTGTGGCAGGATCTCTGAACTCTCAACCCGTTCTGAGAGGGAGGCTTTATTCTCCAGGAATTCTTCCTAATTCCTGGATTATTTTTCAAGGAGTCCAAAGCCCAGCAACACTTACCAATGATCATGTTGGCCAGGGAGGCTGTGAGGGAGAACTGTCTCTCCAGGAACTTGCCCATGAACGTTGCTAATCCAGCAACCATGGCAGAGATGTTGACCTGAGCCAGCACCACCAGCAGGTACACGGGGTGCCGCAGGTTCCTCAGCAGCACCACGGGAAAACCTGAAAGGAAAAGGGGGGACCTGCTGCGTGGAGAGCAGGGGCACAGCAAAATATTCACCAGGGAATCACAGGGGAGTTGGGGTTGGAAGGGACTGCGGAGCTCATCTCATTCCACCCCTTTGCTTGAAGCTTTCTGGCAGAGCTTCTGCTAAAGCAATTACAAAAGTAGATGGGAAACCATTGCAAGTTAATTTATTTGTTTGCTGCGGTTGCAGTTTCAGTGTCCTTTTTGTTTCCACTGTGAAAAACACATTTTTTGATGACAGGCACGAAACACTCCAGCAAACTGCCCTAGAGCTGAACCCTTGAGCAGGAGAGGTGCCCCACGCTGCCACTGTCCCTCCTGGGGTGATGTCCCCTTCCTGCACATCCCAAACCCACTTCCTGCTCCTCCTCTGCTCTGGCTGGCACGCAAAGGACAACTTCCAAACAAACTGCTGATGAGTTTCCCAGATGAGGGCTTGGGCAGCCAATATGCTGGAGCAGAGATAAGGAATTAACAGCCAGGATTAATGCAAAGGGCTGCCATAAATTAATGGTGTTAATTCTTAGCAGCTGACAAACAACTGGGACAATCTTTCTATCTGCTGCAGCACAGCACTGGGAGCTGGCCTCAGATGGGGGTGGATTTCAGCTGTCCTAAGTGTTCTGGGAAGAGCAAAATGACCTCTGTGGGTGCAGTGGGCTCCTCCATGGGCAAAGGCACAACTCCCCTTCATGGCAGCACCACCTTTCCAGCCCAGCACTCTGCCCTCATGTCAGACAAGCAGCCAGCAATCCTAGGGAGCTGCAGAAGGGGTGCAAGCATACAAAGCGTGGCCAGGGACCCTGGAATACTGACCTTCTGGAGGCTGGAGTCAGTGGAGAGTTTTGTTGTTGCATTACACCAATGTGAACCAAGAGGGAAGATGGTTTTGCTCTGAAGTACCACTAAAGCTCCTGATTTTTGGAGAGTGTACCTGGAATTTCTCATATTGCATATAGGAAACCTCAGCTTGCTTGCTGAGAAATCTCCTGAGAGCCAATCCAGCCTCCTGTGGGAATCTTCCCCCAAAAAGTCCTTTTCCCTGGAGATCTCTGGTCTTTCTAATCAAACCACACCCCTTCTGCCACACCAGATCAGAGCTGAAAAGCTGAGCAGGTCCCCACTTCATGGGGGGAGCAGCAAGATTTCCATCCTCTGCAATCCCCACCGCAGCACTAATTGGAGCCTCCTCACAGCTCCACAGAGGAAGCTGGGCAGACAGCAAAAGCAAGTGGAAACTTTAAAATAATAATAAAAAACTATCCTTGAAACTGCCTTTAAGGGACTATAAGAGAAACAAACGAGTCACGAGTGCAGCATTGCGATTGCTTTGAAGATCACCTTTAATGGGCTAATTCCCAGTATGTGCAGCAGAATCTGCACATCCTCCCAGGTGTTTCCAACAGAAGCCTGGAAATTAGCAATGGAAATGACTTCAGGCAAGCTAAATCCTACTTCTTTCATTACTGCAGGAAGAGCCAATGCCTGCAGAAGGAGGAATCTGTGAGTGTGAGGAGCAGAGTGCAAGCCAGAGTCACGCAGAGCATCTGTGCCAGAGCCAAGGCCGCTCCCAGCAGCTCTGGGTAAGTACAGAGGGGCTGCTCCCTCCTGGGCTGAGTGACCTCAGTGCTTGGAGCATCCCCAGAGCTGGGCCTGAGCCCTCACCCTGCACACAGCCCTGTCCTGTTCCTGCTGCTGGGGCTGGAAAAGCCCCTCCTGCCCGAGGCAGAGCCTCCAGGGCTGCCCCAGAGAGGCTCAGACCCAGGGGCACCTCCTGGCATGGGCCCCAACCCACCCTTGTTCTGCTTGCAAAAATTGCCACAAGAGCGATTTTCTTCTCTGGTTATCCCCAAAGCAACAGAACACACGGCAAGAGGCTTTTCCTTCTCCATAATCATGGAATGGTTTGGGTTGGGAGGGACCTTAAAGCCCACCCAGTGCATGGGCAGGGACACCTTCCACTGTTCAGGGTGCTCCCAGCCCCGACGTCCAGCCCAGGCTCGGGCACTTCCAGAGACATTCAGGCTGGAGAATCTCACCTCCAAATGCTGCTTTCATAAATTATCATGTAGAAAATAATAGTAAAAAGAGAAACAGAGAGAGTGGAAACAAAACGAGCAGGAGAGTGATGAAGTGGGAAGAGAATTCTCTTTCCAGTGACTTGCAGATGAGCCAGCTCTGAAGTCTTCAGGCTTCCTTCCATATTGTCCCATCTAACCATCACACGCTTCCTGCCACCCTGTTCCTGGCTCTAAAAAGGGATTTGTACTAGAGATCCAGGTGATTTCAGCAAGATTGCTCTCCTGACATAAACCAGACACTTCATTTATTTCAGAACTGGGCTTTGGGGGATAAGTTCTCAGAAATAATCACTGTATTAGCACAGCCCTGACACAGCAACACTGCTTCAAGCCCTGAACCAAAGCTGCAGCTGGAGCAGGGTAAGGTATTTCCTCCTCTCTGCAGCCAGGAGCTCATTTTTATTCGTGTTCTAGAGGCACAGAGCAGAGTGTTGGTGTGAAAATCCCATCTGAGCACTATCAATCTGCTCCCACGCAGCTGCTTCCATCACACAGGTTTCTAAATGACAGTGCCACAAGGTCAGGGGGGGAAGAAACCCCCGAGTGCCTCCTCTAATTGAGCTTTAGGCTGACGAGCAAACGCTGCCAGCAGCGAGAGGAAAACCTGCCCACGCCTGCCTGCCCTGCACTGACCTTCAGAATACAGAGAATTTCCAATAAATTAATGGGATAATAGTGCATGAAGATGGGGGAAGCTGTGTCTTCCACTTCACGGAGTGCCTTCAGAGGGCCACATTTCATAAGTAGTTTTCAAAGCGCAGAGTATTTAAAGAACCCAAACATCCCAACCATTAGCAGATGCCTCCAGAGACTAAAGCCCTACTGATCCCCTTGAGCACAAAGAGCCCACTCATTTCCAAACAACTTAATTGCACTGGATTCAAATCTCCCTGTGGATTTTAAGTGCTCAGAGCCTGGCCAAGGAAGTGCTGGCCATTCTCAGCAGGACAGGAGGTCAGCCTGGCTTGGATAGTGTCTCCAGCCTTGAGGAGGGAGTCTGATGACTTTTTTTGGGATGAAAAGTTGCCAGTGCTGCTGTGGGTCTGACTGCTGCCCTGGCCTGAGGGCTGAGCAAGAGCAGCTGGATGCACCCAAACCCCTCTGACTGAAGGGTTCTCTCCCTTCCCACAGCTCTGCTCCAGCTCACAGCTAGCACCCCTCTTTCCTGCCTGGATTTGGGCTCTGGTGAGATTTTAGCCTCTGATTCCTACTGCCCACATGAGCCATAAATCACAGAAGATTTGGGTTGGAAGGAACATTGAAGCCCATCCCATCCCACCCCCCGCCATGGGCAGGGACACCTTCCAGCAGCCCAGGCTGCTCCAAGCCCTGTCCAGCCTGGCCTTGGGCACTGCCAGGGCAGGCACGTGACACTCAGAGTGACCAAGGCCAGGTGCTTTGGTTGGCACGAGGTGGAGCAGGGCAGTGTGGGCAGGCTGAAACACATCTGCTGGGAGCAGAGGAGTTAAACCCAATACTGAGCCTAAGGTGCGTCTCAAGGGCTTATCCAGGAGCTGGGCTGAGCTCAGGGGGGAACATGCCTGTTCCTTGGCAGCACTGCAGCCCTGGCAGGGCCCAGCTTGGCTGTGTGGCTGCGCCAGCAGGAATTGCTGTGCGTGTGGGATCAGGGATTCACTTACGTCTGATGAACTCCGTGAGGGACGGGCTCTCCGTGTGCTGGGATCTCGGCCTGAGCTGGCTGAGCATGTCCTCCTTCTTCCTGCTGTGTCTGTCCTTGCCTCTCACCACCTGGGGACACACCAGAGGCTGTCACTGCACGCATCATGCCCCAGCTTTTCTCTCCCAAACCGTGGCACACAGCAGCCCGTGCCGTTGCTGGCCTTGGCCGGCCCTGTCCGCGTCCAGCTGCTGCTCCCTGCCCACACCACTGGCTTTCCAATGGGGCTGACAGCCTCCAGACACATATCCTTGCTGCAGAGGAGTGCTCCCACCTTTGCTCACAGTGCTGGGTCACTCTCCATCAGTATCAGCTCACACAGATGCAGGAGGTGCGAACCTTTGCAGGGAAAGCTGGATACCCTCAGGGGATGGTTTTCTGCCCCAGAGCTCTGTGTGTGGGCACGGGCACCCAAGGAGGGATACAGCTGGATCCCCACCAGCACAGCTTCGGGCACTGCTTTGGATGGAGGATGAGCAGTTCCTTGTGTCTCTGCGGGGCTCACAGCCTGCAGGGTCCATTGCAGCCTCACTTGGTGAGTGTCCAACATCCCATGGGAAGCCAGAGGATTTCTGGGATGTGCTTCACATGCCCTGCTCTGCAGGCTGCCAGGCAATCACAGGGGCAGAGGGCACTGCTCAGAGGTGTGCTGCTGTGCCTGTGCAGTGGCAGGCAGGGCTCAGGGCAGCGTGGCTTGCACGGGACAGCACAGAGTGTTTACAGCCAGAGCAAACAGCTCTGCCACCCCCAGCAGCTCTGCTGCAGCTCCTGGCACCGACCTGAGCTGGACAAAGAGTTCATCCAACAGCAATTAGAGCCTTGTAATGGACAGGAGGAAACGGCAGCTCTGGGCTCAAATCACCTCCTTGGCTCTGGCGCTGAGAGTGGTCATTAAACAGCATCGAGGTCACAGTGTCTGTGCTGTGGGTGCCACGTGCCCTCTTTAAGGGCCAGAGCAATGAACTCCTTTCCTGTTTTGTACTGCTAGAGGTCAGGCTTTCATACATTTTTCAAATGCAAAGATAAAATCCGGCTCCCTTTCACTTTTCAATTGCCTTAGAGGGGCTCTCTGCTCTGCTCTGAAACTGCAGCATTTTCCAAAAATACATTCAAGCTGTTCCTGACTCTGGATTCCTCAGCTTCCAGCTGTTTGTACTTCTGAGGGTCAACAGCCTGCACGTCCAGACAAAGCCCCAGCTCCCCCAAATCCCCCATTCTGGGATGTCCCTGTGTGTGACCCTTGCAGGGTTTCTGTGCTGGCTTGGGAGCAGCAGCTGCCTGCACGTGGAGCAGAGCCCTCACAGACAGGGAAAGCTCCTCTCCCTGTGCTGCCTTGGCCCTGGTGCGGTTTCTTGCTGCCTGAAAGGATCAGGAAATACCTTCTTCTGGGATGAAGGATAGCAGGGGCAGAAGGAAAAGCAGGAATCCTTGCCTGCTTACTGCAGATGGTGCTGGAATGGTGCCGGCTGCGCCATCAGAGATGCCCAAGCCCTGAGGAAGATGCTGTGCCCCTGCCATGGGGGATTTTGCCAATTCTCACAGCAGAAATTCATCAAGCTGGAGCTGGAAGGTGCAGTAAGGTGGGCTGGCTGCTCAGCCCTGCCCCAGCATTGTGCCAAGGAGAAACAAACTAAGCTTGCAAAATGCCCCCACACTTGGATTTTCCTGGATGATTCCTTAAAGGACTCAGCTTCTTGGTGCCACTCGTTGCATCTCATGTTTTTGCAATGAGATTTTATCTGCGTGAGGATTTTGCCCAGCAAAGCTGTGACTGCCCTGGATCCCTGGAAGTGTCCCAAGCCAGGCTGGACACTGGGGCTTGGGGCACCCTGGGACAGTGGAAGGTGTCCCTGTCCATGGCAGGGGTGGCTGTAAGGTCCCTGCAAGCCAACCCATCCCGTGACTCCACGAGCCCATTGGCATCACTTCCACCCTCACGGGGGATGGAGGAGGCAGACAGGCTTTGGAGGAAGGAGAAGGAAGCTCCCACACACTTTGCACCAGGAAGAGCATCCCCAACCTGACCTTGGCCTGGGGAAATCCCCATTTCCCTGCACAGACGTGGATAAATCCAGAGATGACTGAGCAGGGCTCTGCAGGAAGGCAAAAGGAAAGCAGCTTTTCATGCCAGCTCCCCACCTGCTACTGCACCTATGAGAAGGGCAGCCAGAGGTGCCAGCAGGCTGGGTTTATCCAAATACACCCCTGGAAACAGGGATAAATGACCTGCTCTGTGACAGAGAGGTTTTCTTTGTTTATTTTGAGGTATGTGCAGAGTTTCCCTCTGGCTGTGAACAGAACCTGGCACTCCCAGCTCACTGAAAAGTAAGGTCAGAGAAGTTATTTTCATATTAGACAAACAAAGTGTAAAACCTCACGGCTTGGAAAAGAATTATTTTCCTTTTGACAAGGTCAGGCTCCCTACAAACACTTCATTATGCCTCTTCCAGCACGTGTGGGTCCCTGGAGGGACCCTATTTCCAGGAGTGTTAAAATAACCAGCTGAGGGGCACCTTGCTCCCACCAAACGGGAGGATTATTTTTAGCTGCTGTTTGTGCCTGTCTTTAAAGCTCCCTGGGGAAAATCCAGCTGTAGACACCAGCCCATTCCTGTAGCCTGCCCTGCCACTTGGCCCTCTCTGTTCCTCACACCATGCCCTGTGCTCCTAGGCTGCCTTTGGTGGTGCTTTGGGAGCTTTAATGGGGCACCCAGAGCATCACAGTGCCTTTTTCCAGAGAAAGACCTCCATTTCCAGAACCTAATGGTTGGAAAACCTAGGTTGCAACTAGGAAAGTTGGACAGGGAGGGACAGGACAAGGGAGAATGACTTTAAGATGAAGGAGGACAGGATTGGATGGGATATAGGGATGGAATTGCTCCCTGGGAGGGTGGGCAGGCCCTGGCACAGGGTGCCCAGAGAAGCTGTAGCTGCTCCTGGATCCCTGGCAGTTTCCAAGGCCAGGCTGGAGTAATCTGGGATTGTGGAAGGTGTCCCTGCAACACGCAGGGAAATAAGTTTTTGCAGCCTCCTGCCGGTGAGGCTCAGGAGGAGAGCAGCGCTGAGTGAGCTGGTGTCCAGAGGGGCTGTGTGAATCCCAGCCCCCAGGGCTTGGACACTGCTTCCCATGGGAGCTGTGGGTGCTGATGGGGCAGGAGAAGTGTCACTCAGCCCCTGTGGCATTTGGGAGATGCTGGGTTCTGTGTTTGCAGTAAAACCTGCAGTGGTAGGCATCTGGATGGACAAGAGGCTCCTGCACAGAGGAATGCTGGGCAGGGACAGAGCTCCTGCTTTTATCTGAGGTGCTGCTGAGAGCAGCTTTCCCCTTTTCAGTCCCTCTTGGTGTCACCCTCAGGGCTGTGTCCCAGGAATACTGGAAGATTGTGACAATACTGCTGCCTGCCTTGGGATCCAGCAACGCCGGCAGATGGCAACGCGTGAGCTAAACCCTGGCTACACAGCAACTGGAGAGTGCCTTAAGTTCCTCACAATCCAGGACACAACTCCAAGGAATGGTTCAGGCTCATGGAGGCAGGATTAAACTGGAATTACTGGGGAAAAAAGCTGTTCTTGACTAAAAACACTTTGTCCAGTATGAGAGCCTCATCCTCTCACCCCCTTCCTGATTTCATGACAACCTCATGGCCTTGCAGTGATCAGCCCTCAGTAGGATTATTCAGGATACTTTGGTGCTAGAAACCTACTGACAAGCAGCAAAGCGGAGAAATAAAAATGTTCTGGGGTTTGGAGTGACTAATTTATGAAAAAAAAGATCAAAAGAGCAGCCCCACACTATCATTAATGTTAACACGAGCCATCCCAGGAACTTCAAAGGAAGAATTCATCAAAAAAAGGTGAAGCTGAAATGTGGCTGTGGAATGAAAAATGTAGATGTGTCTTGGCTGGTGGCAAACTTTCTACAGAGGCTTCTATTTGACTTTTTCAAGCAGGGTCCCTTGCTGCTGCTGCTGCTGGTGCTGATACCCCCAAGGGACAGGCATGGCTGACCTCCCATTCTGCCAGGAGGGCACAGTTTGGCTATTTACTGTACTTTCCAATTATTGTTATTATTTTTAACTGTCGGTAGATTCCAAGAGCTTTCTGAGGGAGATGCCAAAACGGGGAGAAATCCAATTCACGTGCTGCAGAGGGACACGTGGGTGCTCAGCCATGTGGGAGTGTTCCCTGCAGATCCCAGCCAGCAGAGCAGGCTGAAATCTCCCTGCTCTTGTTAAAAATCAATATCCACCCGTCCCCCCTTAAACTCTTGCCAACTGCTCAGAGCGCAGCACTTGCCAGGAAGTGCAGCTGTTTTAGCTGGAAGTGCATTGTTTTCTCTCAAGAGGCGTTTATGAAATTAATATTCCCATCAGCCCTAATGAAGAACTTTTCCCTAAGATGGAGAGTGCTGAGCAGACCCTGCTAACACAGACCTTGCCTAAAGGTCCAGAGCAACCCAGGCTGCTGTGCAGGAGGATCAGTCAGGCACGCAGCATTTGGGATCACCCTCATCCTGCCACGATGCATGGAGCAATTCCCACCCCGTCACCTCACAGCTCATGTCAGCTGGGAGTAAATCCCTGCATCCCCAAGCTGAACTGGTGAAGCAGGTCTGGGAACCCCAAATCTGCATTCATTCCTGTGGAAATTCAGGCAGGGTCAGGAGAAATGAATTACTCTGCACCAGGGCACAGACTTGTTCAGACAGGAAGGTTTTGATGCTGCCTCAAGGTAAACCATGCATGAAGGGCAATGACACCACTTCTAGCAGGACCAAGACACCGAGATGAGCACAGCCTCACCTCCTGAGCGTCTCCCAGCAGCTTCAGCAGCATCCCACCCTGCAGAAATGCCTCCTGTGCAAGCACAGTTCGTTCTGCTCCGCTGCTCCCAGCGCTGGGACGTGCAGCTGGGAAAGCTCAGGAGCTGTGCCATGTCCTGGAGTGCAGCTCTGCCCTGCACAGCCTCTCCTCTCCCTGCACAGCCTCTCCTCTCCCTGCACAGCCTGTCCCTGCACAGCCTCTCCTCTCCCTGCACAGCCTCTCCCTGCACAGCTTCTCCTCTCCCTGCACAGCCTCTCCTCTCC
>VWZS01007437.1:124677-134798 GCA_013397075.1 Rhabdornis inornatus | reverse complement strand
CCTGCACAGCCTCTCCTCTCCCTGCACAGCCTCTCCTCACCCTGCACAGCCTCTCCCTGCACAGCCTCTCGTCTCCCTGCACAGCCTCTCCTCTCCCTGCACAGCCTCTCCTCTCCCTGCACAGCCTCTCCCTGCACAGCCTCTCCCTGCACAGCCTCTCCTCTCCCTGCACAGCCCTGCTCCCCAGCTGCTGCTGGAGAAGAGCTGTCCTTGCTTGCCTGTTGGTGAAATTTCAAAGCCATCTCCAAACTCCAGGATTGCTTGCAGACAAAAGCTGCCAGGACAGACAGAGCTGGCTGCCCTTGACCTGCCCTGGCAGAGCTCTCGTGACCATGGAGTGTGGGACTGCATCCTCCCCTTGCCAAGGACCAGAACTGTCAGTGGTTCCTGTGGCTGGTGTTTGGGCTCCACCGAGGTGTCTATGTGTGTGCAGGGCCTCTCTCTCCTACCTCCTTTGGCATTTCCCGTGGGAAGAAGAAGTACGGCAGTGCGGACAGGGCCACCAGGCTGGCGGCCACCAGGAACCCGAGCCACCAGGCGCCGACCCAGCGCGGGTCCTTGTTGGTGAGCTGCACCTCTGCTGCAACACGGGAGGAGAGGGGCATCAGAGCAACGCTGGGACAAGAGAGGCACCCCAGTGCACCCCCAACATCCACCAGTTCTGGGGCCTGAGCAGTGCTTGCCCCGCTCATCCCATCATTAAATCACATTTCACTGTCTCTTGGCTATTTCACTGCTGTCCCCAGTGTGCCCAAGGAGCCACTCAGCCCTTTGGATGGGACAGGGATGTCCTGGCTGCCCACTCTGCCCCATGGGCACAGAAGCCACAGGAGGCTGGAAGCCCCTGTGCCCCAGAAGCCCTGGCAGGACATGTCCCTCACCTGCGCTGGCTTTGTCGATGTCCACGTAAAACCTCAGCATGGCAGAGCCCAGCATGAAGGCCACCCCCGGGCCAACGACCGTCAGGGAGAACAGGATTCCTGCAGAGGGATGACAGCAGGGAAGGGCTCAGCCTGGGCAAAGCGACCACAGGGGCAGAGCTGCCTCGTGTGGGACCAGCTCTGCTGTACCTGCCCATTTCCCTGGCAGCTTCCTGACCTCCAAGAGCAGCAGCCCCATGCTCCCCATGTTCCTTGCACACCCACAAAGGAATTCCCTTTGGCATGGCTCAGACCTTGCCTGACGCCTGTGTTCAGCTGCCTAGAAGGACTGCAATACTCCCAGGAGCAAGAGGTGCCCCTTGGCATCAGTAATCCAGTTTTTTTACAAGGTTAAGGAGATAAAAGTTATCAGTGAACTCTCCTCCTTTGTCAGTGAATTACTGATAAAAGAAATCCATGCACAAATGCAAGATTCAACTCCTACCTTACATGTGAGAGGTTTGGATCATCTACCAGAGCAAAATTTGGTGCTGTGCTTCCTTGTTCTAACAGTAATGACCTGGTTTTGATCTGCCTTTGCTCTGCCATTCAAGGCTGTCAGAGATAACAGCTGGGCTGCAAGGACCACCCTGTCCATCCCACCACCCTGGGACACCCCTTTTGGATCTGTGCCCAAGCTGCTCTCCAGCACTCCCTCTGTTGAGGGATACCCTCCCATCTCCCAGGTGACTGAAACTGCCTTCCTTGCTTTGCATCACTTTGCTAACATCTAAACAGAGTCCCCACTGCTGCCCCTTAAACCCACGGCTTGTGAACACTGAGATGAGATTGTTCCTCTTGTCCTTGAAGCCTTTTTGAAGGAGGATATGGTCATTAACTCCATCTCCAGGTTGTCACTCTCAGGCCAAAAACCCCAGCATGGTGTTTTTGCCCCAGATGGTGTTCCCCAGCTCTCCTGCTGTCTGCCCACACCTGAAGCAGATAAACACTTTCTGCAGAAACCTTCCTGGCTCTGGGCACAGCAGAAGGGCTGTAAGGAACCCTGTTCTCATTAATGCAAATTAGTCTAGTCTGGCCTTGCTGCCACCTCCAGCCTGGCTTCTTTCCCTGTCAAAGAGCCCAGCCTTACCCAGGTACAGGGGGAGCTCCTCACCCAGGTACAGGGGGAGCTCCTCACCCAGGTACAGGGGGAGCTCCTTACCCAGGTAGAGGGGGGAGTTCCTGTCGCTGGCGAAGTCGTCGATGTAGGAGATGCCGAAGGGCTGGATGGGCACACCACCGATGCCCAGCAGTGCCTGGGCCACAAACATGACCAGCAGAACCTCGTGGTTCTCCCTGGAGGCGTGGGGGGTGCAGCTGGCATCGCTGAGGTTGGCCCAGGGCCCTGGCGGCCCGGGCTGGGGCTGGCACAGGTCGGTGGTGTTGCTGAAGGTGCCTGCAGTGACAAGGGGACAGGTCTGGGGAGCTTGGTCTGGAGAAAGAACTTCTCTCTTTAGGCACTGCAAGGGGCTCTGAGCTCTCCCTGGAGCCTTCTCCAGGTGCACACCCCCCGCTTTCCCAGCCTGGCTCCAGAGCACGGGGGCTCCAGCCCTGGAGCAGCTCCGTGACCTGCTCTGGATTTGCTCCAGGAGCTCCACATCCTTATCTTACCCTTAGATGGCAGGTGAAAGAAAACACAAAGAAGGTGCAAAGATCACTGCTCTGATGTTCACAGAGATGGGTTCATGTGCCACAGAAAGCCTTCAAGGCTTTTCCTCCATCAAGGAAATGGAGCTCAGGTTACTCCCAGGACCTTTGACAGCCCTTCCAGTACACCTGCAGATTTTGTGAGCAGCTACCCAGGAAATGAGAACTCATTTTCCTCAGAAAAGCTGCCTAAGTGGAAGTGCTGATTCTAGCACCCTCATGTTCCTCAGAACCCTGGGCTGGGGGTTCGTGGCAGGAATTGGAAAGGTAGCAAATAACTGGTTTTCTCCTTTCTTTCCTTTCTCATCCCTTTGTTTTCTTTCAGGGAGAAGACCCCAAACCCACCGTGTCCTGTTCCCTCCAGGAGTGATTTAGACCTGCATGTTTCTCAAGGGAGGCTGATATTTGGTGAGGTCTAAAACCTCAGAGAGAGCCCAGCTGGACCAGGGAAGGCAGGTGAGGTTGGCACAGCCTGTATTTTGATTGTTTTCCTGCCCTTTGCCGTGGTTCCATGGTTCCCACGTCCCCTGGCTCTGCTTTCCACCAGTAGCCGGTGCCTCTCGGGTTGGGATGATTTCATTCTCAGAAAAACACCATTTCTTGAGGAGAAGCCAACAGCTTGCAGCTTGCCTGGAGGGAAGGTCATTTCCCAGCAGGGGTTGGGGGTAGGTGGGCTACGGGGCAGGAATTGTTCCCTGGGAGCGTGGGGAGCACAGGCTGCCCAGAGAAGCTGGATCCCTGGCAGTGTCCAAGGCCATGCTGGAGCACCCTGGCAGAGAGAGGGTGGAACGAGATGATCTCTAGGGTCCTTTCCAGCCCCACCCATTCTGCCCTTGCACGGCTGCCCTCGTGTGTCCCAAAGCGCAGTGCAGCACTCACTGGCCACGGAGCGGTCGTACTCGTAGGGGCCGGTGATGAAGTGTGGCAGGGCCATGAGGAAGCCGGCCAGGGACACGAGCAGGGCGCCGCAGCCGATGAGGCGCGGCCGGTGCACGCGGCTGCCCAGGTAGCTCACAAAGACGATCAGCAGCGTGTTCCCGACCTGCAGGGACACAGAGCAGCCGTGTCCCCCAGGGACAGGAGCACGGGGCTCCAGCGGGGACACGGCTGGCGCTGCTCACCTCGTTGAAGGAAGCGAGCAGCCCCGAGGTCTGGCTGGAGAGGCCGTAGCGTCTCTCGATGGTGGAGATGGAGCTCTTCAGGTAGCCCGAGACCAGGAGCTGGGAGAGCTGCAGCAGCCCGTGGCAGAACACAAAGAACTGCCAACACAGAGAGACAGTCCTCAGCAGGGTCACCGAGAGCTGCAGCACAACAAACTGCATCCCCCCCAGAAAGGCACCAGCATCCAGCACAAACCTCCGCCCACAAGCCTTGGAAATATCACCCCTGCTCTGCCACCAGTGAAACCTTCTGGAGTGAGGTCAGAACCGTAAAATCGGCCTCTGACAAAAGTAACATCGGGGTTACGATACTGATGTCTGCAAGGAGGCTGTAATTTCTTCAGCTGGGAAGTGGCTTTGGACATGCCTTCAGCTGGGATGGTGCCTGTTTGTGCTGGCCTGGTCCCTAGGATGCAGCAGCAGAAGGGAGGTTGCACAACATTCCTGTTCCCATTCAGCCAGAGGCAGGCAGCCATCCCCAGTGCTGGGAGCTCTTCTGGGACAGGAATGAGCCCTTCCAAACACAGCAACAAACAACTCCTTTAGAGAAGGTCAGGGAGAAGAATTCAGAGTGCTTTCCTCTGCTTCTCACAAAGCCCTAGATGTAGACCACATCTCCTTTGGAAAATACGATGGTTCTCTTCCACTTCCAGAAGAAAACCTTGTCAAAGCCCACCATCTGCCAGTATCCCTCCTCCACCTGAGCCACCTCCTTCCCTGCTGCCCTGTGGCTCTCCAGCCCAAAGGAGTTCCAATAACCAGCCCCAACAGTCACACACCCTCATCTCCCTGCAGGACAGGCTGGATGGCCCTGGCTCCTTCCAGAGCTGCTGCCCTCAGCCCTGGATGATGCCCAAACCCTCGGGGCACTGCTCCTGCTCCACGTCTTTTGCAGCAGCTCCCACCACGGAGAAACTGCTCGGCCTATGGATTTCTGCCATACCTCATTCTGATCCAGGCCTGGAGCGAGGACACTGCCAATCTGGCCTGCTCTGTCAGCCAAGGCAACAGCCAGAGCACAAACAGGGACAAGGGGGAAGCTCAAACAAAGCCCTGGGTCCCTGAGAGCTGCTGGGCTGGGCTGTGGTCACTGCCTCCCAAACTGATGGGCTGGCATGGTGCACACCAGGACACCACCCAGGACCGTCCCCCCTGCCAGGCTCATGTCACCACTGCTGCCTGCAACGTGCCTGGACTGGGAAGATGGCACCCAGCCAAAGGAAAGCGTCCCCAGAGTCAGCTTTGCTGG
The DNA here is from genome assembly GCA_013397075.1 of Rhabdornis inornatus. NCBI lineage: Eukaryota > Metazoa > Chordata > Aves > Passeriformes > Rhabdornithidae > Rhabdornis > Rhabdornis inornatus. The sequence continues at coordinate 129,822 of VWZS01007437.1, read as the reverse complement.
AACTCCTACGTTCCTACAAGTCGCTGGCTGTGGCCAGGCCCTGCTTCCTGAACACATCAGCTCAGATGGAAAGGCTGAAACCAGATCTGTTTATTCCAGGCACCCACAGCACACAGCCCCCTGAGAACCCAAATCCAGGACCTTCACGGGTTCACAGCAGCTCAGCAGCTGCCCAGCGCTGCCCCACATCCTCTTCAGCTCAGAAGGAGTTGGGAATCTGGTATTCTATTCTGCCCTGTCTGGGCACAGTAAAGCACAGGAAGGAGAGATGCACAGGGCTTGGGCAAGGACTCCAGGGGCTCTCTGCTCTCAGCCATCAATCTTTTGTCAGGAAAACAAAGAGCAGACTTTTCCTGGCCTTTGGATCTGCTGGACTGGTGGGACTGATGTGCTGCCCCAGCAGCAGGTGACCTGGATTGGCAGACACCAGGCTTTTCCAAGACCTTTTCCCTGACAGCAGGACAGACCATGGACACCAGGAGCAGTCCCAGGGCTGGATGGGAGCCCAAGCTCAGCAGTCCAGCACCTTTCCCCTGAAGGGCTGAGGCGTGCTTGCAAAGTCTTCCCCCTACATTCATGGAATTAAAGCAGCTCAGAGAGTCCAAACACTGGTGAGATGCTGCTGCTCCTCCCACCCCACATGTGCAAGAGAACAGAGAAACACCCTCCATTCTATGCAGCCAGTAAATCACAGACCTGGGAATTGAACATCAGTATTTCCTCTCCTGGTGGTCTGGAAAAAAACCCCTCTTACAAAGGCTGCCTGTGTCTGTAGTGTTGATTGTGCAGGAGGAAACAGCTGGAACCAGTTTGGCTGGTCCTGTAGCTGGAAAGGAGCTTAAATCCCATCCAGTGCCACCCCTGCCGTGGGCAGGGACACCTTCCACCGTGCCAGGCTGCTCCAAGCCCCAGTGTCCAACCTGGCCTTGGGCACTGCCAGGGATCCAGGGGCAGCCACAGCTGCTCTGGGCACCCTGTGCCAGGGCTTTTCCATCCTCACAGGGAGGAATTCCTTCCCAACAGCCCATCTAAATGAAAATGCTCATTGAAGCCAACCAGGGCGGTTTTTAGTCCCTTGGCTGCATTTTCACGTGCGGTACATGGTTTTTGTGATGCGCTCCCTGGAGATATAAATACACATAAAAACTGCAGAGCTGTGAGTTTTGGCCCCTCAGCCACTTCAAACACATCCAACCACATTGTGCAATGGTTCTGTGTCTCTGCAAGGACCATTCCAACCCTGGGCTGGAAGTTTTGTTTTCTGAGGAAGTCATTTAGAAACCGGACAGGGTGGCCTAACTTCTTGAAAAAAAACCCCAAGAGACGAGGGGAAAACATCCCGTGCTGAGGATAATTGTGTTCTTGGTGACAAGAACTTCCTCCACATCTGCCCCTGGCAGGGGTTACAACAAGAGGGTCTTTAGGGTCCCCCCCCCAACCCAAACCAGTCTGGGATTTTAGGATCTACCTTCAGAAATACAGCTTGAGTCTGCTCACAAGCCTGAGCTGCCTTTGCCCCTCAATGGTTTCGTCCTTGAACCCCTTTAAAATATCTCCTCAAGGAAAAATCAATGGGGTCATATTGGTAAAGACAACCCTGCTGGCAAGTAAAGGGAAAACAAACAAAACCCACCAGATAAAAACCAGCTGAATGGGCTGGAGAGAGGATTGGGGAAGAAGCCTCAGGACACAGCTCTGTGTCTCCAGCCTCTGTGCTCTGGCAGCCTCTGCCTCAGTGACTCACTGCACCAGCATTTGTAGAAAAACCCTTAAAACCCCAAATCTTCCCCACAAAAGTGACAGAGAAATCCTGAGCCTTTAAGACTGGCTGTCATCTTTTGCTCTCTGGCCTGGCGAGATTCACTAATGAGCCAGGTAATTGGCTTCCAACTACACTGAATGTAGCAATAAACTGATGCTAAGGCTGCCTCTACTGATAAAAAGGAATTATTGAGCCAGAAGGGAATGAAGCAGATGCTGCAAGACCAAGAGAGCCATTCCAGGTGCAGCCTGTGGTTCTGCAGAGCTCCTCCAACACTCACCTGGAGGGTCTGGGGTTGCACTGAATCCAGGAGGACCCCAGACTTAGGAGAAAGGCTTCATTCACACTGACAAAGCCAGGGCTGGATGGGATCTTGGAGAGGAATTGTTCCCTGGCAGGGTGGGCAGGCCCTGGCACAGGGTGCCCAGAGCAGCTGTGGCTGCCCCTGGATCCCTGGCAGCGTCCAAGGCCAGGCTGGATGGGGTTTGGAGCAGCCTGGGACAGCGGAAGGTGACCCTGCCATGGCAGGGGTGAATCTGGATGAGTTTAAGGTCCCTCCAACCCATGCCATCCTGGGAGTGTGTGGAGTTAAACCTGCATTGAAACATCGCTGCTCCACCACTGGCTCTGGAATGGAGAGAACTCCACCCCAAAGGCACTTCTGCCATGGGAAACACAGGGAGCATTTTCCCAACACACTTGGCACCCAGGAATCCTCTCCATGCCTCCTGCAGGACGCTGAGCTGCTCTTTGCCAGGCTGGTGACCTGAGGGGGTATTGGAGCAAGCAAGAGGTGTTTACCTTGATGCTGAGAAAGGGGCTCCTGCAGAGGGTTTTCCGGGCCATGTCCGGGTGGCTGCTCCTTGGAGCTGGACTTGTCATCCCGTCAGCCTGTCAGAAATAAATCATTCAGCACAGTGCTCACTTGCTGTGCCCGAGTTCCCCCGTGCTTGGCAGGCTGAACCCTGTCATGCTCTGCAAACACCCCCACAGCAGGCACGCGGTCTCCCAAGCAGCCACTGAGTATTCCTGGCTTTCCTTTGCTTGGAGCACTTCAGTTCAGCCTGCAAAGCGTTAACCACCGGAGGCCAGGGAGGTGAAACGCTGCGCTGCCCGACAGAGCCAAGGACAATATTGTGAAACATTGCTGGGGTCGGTGTGACATCCTCATCAATGTGATGGGGCACAGGGCACCCTCGGTCAGCTGCCAGCAGACACAGCACCGGCAGAGCCGCTGACAAAGCTGATGGCTGTGCTGCCATCCAGAGGTGCCTCGGCTGCCTGGAGAAATGGCAATTGGAGCGTACCAGTGAGCTGCTTCCAGACAAGGGTTTCCAGAGGGATCTCGGCGGGCTGCAAACCCCATGAAGTTCAGTGCAAAGTCCTGGCCCTGCCCTGCCCTCTGCACCCCTCAGGAGGGATTCCCTGCCTGCGCAAGGGGGGCTCAGCAAGCCCTTCCCCATCGCTCCCTGTGCTGGGCTCTCATGGATTCAAGCCCTGCTTTCGTTCCTGTCCGTCCTGTTTGCACCCACGGTGTTTCTGCATCTCCCCTGGAAGATCCCTGCACTCTCACTTTCGGACTCGCAGCCACCACCTAAATGCAACCACGGCAGGAGATTTCAATGCGTGGGAAGCCAGCACACCCCTCCCTGCCCGCAGGTCTCCTTCCCTTCTCTTTGGCTGCTCAGTCCCTCCTCCCCAGGGACCGGTGATGCCTTTGTGGGGTTTTAGTACCCAGGCTTCCTGCTCAGGAAGCCGCATTGTTTGGAGGCACGTTAAACCCATTAGGCTTTAACTTGTTGTTCAGCGCATTCTAATAGATGTTCTCATCTCCGCAGCAAATGGGGTGAAAGGCTTCCCATTATTATTTTGTGTAATTCTGTTTCCCCCATGATGAGAAGCAAAGGAGCGAGGACCCGCAGCCTCGAACAAATTAACAAATGCAGGGGTTGATGTAACTTCTAGCAGGAGGAGACTGCCTTAACTGTGGTGTTTATACACCCTTCAGCACAGGGCACGGGAGAGGTGAATTCCAGAGGGGACCTGCACGACTTACGAGCGCCACAGCAGCCTCTGCAAAAAGCAATTGCTGCCCTCAGCCCCGTTCCAAGAGATATTGCTCCAACAAATCCAGGATGGGATCAATGAAGTGAATTTGATCGTAAATGAAAGCAGGCAGGAAGAGCTGCCCCGGCCCCTGGAGAGTTCGGCAGCGCTGGGGCAGAGGCACCTGCCTGGCTCCAGCCCCATGAATTATTGACGGCCCCTGGGTTTGTGCTGCAGCCCCTGGCAAGCTCAGGAGGGACACAGGGGGCAGGAAAAGGGTGGAACACCAAGGGCAGGGAACCCAAAGGAGCCCGAGCCTGGATTTCCTGGGATGGGAACGCTCATGGAGCTGGGAGCACTGCAGGCTCCATGTCCTGGTTAACTGTGTTCATGCCCTCATCCCATATTAGACCTCCAGACCCAGTGGTGTGCAGCACTGGTCCCCCTGCCCATCCTTCCCTGTCAATGTGTGGAGGAGGGAGGGTGGCTGCCCCCCCGGGCAAAGCTCAGCACAGATCTGAAACACCGCAGGGTTTGCTGGCAGATCAAACCGAGGATAAACCCACTGCCCTCGGATCCCTCCCATCAACAGCTCTGCTTCAGGAGCAAAACCAAACACAAAAGCATTTGATCCAGCAGAAAGGACAAGGAGCACGTCAAATGCAAACGAACGGGCAGATAAGACTGAATTGATTTAAAACAAACCAAAACAAAACCAAAGCATGACGACAGCAGCAGGTTAGGGGCAGTTTGATTCCTGTTGCTGGCGGATGGCGCCCAGCAGTGGCAGCATCCTCTGGCATGAGCCAGGTTTTCCATCCTGGAAAAAAACCTCAACAGCTCCAGATGGAAAGAAGAAATTCCTGGTGCCAAACACTGCTCTCTTGGAGCTCTCAGGGATGCCTTCCACCTTCTCTCCCCCAGCTGCCAGGGGTGTGAAATGCCTTTGTTGGGGAGGCACCTGGGTCTGCCAGCAGGGGTGGCAGCAGGAGTGGCAGGGAGTGCTGTCACTGACCCTGGCACAGCCCTTGGGAACCAGCCCTGCACCCTCAGGGAGCAGAAGAAGTTTGTGTGCCTGCAAGGGACCTCTCCAGGGAAACCGTGTCCCCAAAAACCCAGGAGGGGCTTTCTAAGGTGGCCAGGCTTCCCCAAGGGTCACCTCTGATGGGGTCACGGCAGGGGACCCCAAACAGCAGCAGGGACCACACAGCCACGGGTTTCACTCCAGGGAGGGAGGGAGGGATGGGTGGAGGGATGGAGGGATGGATGGATGGATGGATGGATTGATGATGGATGGATGGATGATGGATGGATGGATGGATGGATGATGGATGGAT